>JBBPBX010002924.1:36357-71733 GCA_038048925.1 Garcialebias charrua
ATATATATATATAAACTTACTGCAAAGCCATGAATATTTTAAGTTCTTTATACATATGTATTTTGTTGCTGTGTTTTGTCATGTTCTTTGCAGGTTTACAGACAGCGGTCGGGTGTTTTTGCCTTGCGCTATCTTTGTGTATATTTCTTATAATTCGTAGTCTTACTTTCCATCTTTTCTTTCCTTCTATCTTAAAAAATATATATATAATAAATAAAAAACCTCCACTAGATAGTTATTAAAATAAATATTTGGACGTAATAATGGTGTGGAGAGTGAGGCCATCCGAAGAGAAAAATAAATAAAAATAAAGATGTATTTCCCTTAATTAATAATCATGGTTGGCTTGTTATACTGTCTTAACCTTAGACTTGAGGACAGATTGACTTAATTTCCTTAAAGAAATTGTTAAAATTGAATAGTTTTCATTTGATACTATTTCTATGTTAATGTGATTCTTGATGCCATTGTGTATTTGTTCCACCTTCCTGTTCCTCTCAAACACAGCCAGTCGAAGCAGATGTCCTGAGCCTGGTCCTGCTAAAGGTTACTTCCTCATGAGGGAGTTTGTCCTTTCCACTGCTGCCTTTATGCTTGCTCGGGATGAGAGTCTGCAACAAAGTTTAAGACTCAAAGCAATCTTCTCCTCAGATAAATAATGTTGTTAATTTTTATGTATAGTATATGAATGTTTCAGATCAGTGCCCTGAGAACACTTCCGTTGCAATTTGGTGCAAGACGGGCAGCACAGTGGCCCAGTTGGTAGAACTGCTGCCTCTCAGCGAGCAAGTTTTCCCAGTTCAAATCCCAGTCGTGGGGGCCTTTCTGGGTGGAGTTTGCATGTTCTCTCCGTTGAAGGGGTTTCTCATTTGGTGTTCAAATGACCAGTCTCTCTTGTAAAAATGATGAAGATTTATTGACAGACACACAGGTTACAGATTAACAGTTACAGCATGAATAAGCAATTCTTTGTGCACAGAGAATTGTGAGCATTTTAGACAGACCTTTCCTCGGCGAGGTTCCTCAAAGAATGCTGCTGATATCTGAGATGTTTGGGTCTCTGAAGATGCAGTTTGGGCTTCTCTGGTCTCTGATTGGCTTAGAACACTGATAAAGAGTCCTGTGGCCTCTCGTGTTTGTCAGTTCTATGACCTTGTCGATTTATAGCTCTGGTGAGAAGTCTCCTGAAACTGTGTTCTTTGTTCTGCTTCTTTGCTCAGTAAGAAAGTTTAGAAATGTACTATTAGATGTGTCTTGTGTGTGATATTAATGTAAAGTAATGTCCAGATACACTAATTAGTCTACTAGTATGTGTGTGGTTTATAAGTACTACTTATTTAGTTTGGTTCATCTGTTTGTGTATCTGTGTGTTCTGAACTCCCTAGAAGGCCTAGAGAAGCGCAAAGGGCATTTGTCCCCTGGGCCTGTTATCTGCCTCAGAACACCCTGTTTGTTAGATCTAAAAGTGTGTCTCATAATGTTGTTTAATTGCATAAACATTTGTAAAACAGTTGTGAATACCTTGATTATAGAGCACTTGTGTATTAATCATATACAGTAGTGTATTAGTTTCAAATGAGATTAACATATAGAACTTCTAAACGTGTGTATTTTCCTTCACCCCCTCTCTTGACCTATTTTAATAGGTCAAAACAACCAGCACGCCACCAGCCGGATCCCCCGAAGAGGACCCCCACCTCAACACCACACAAAAAACACATCACCCAAAAACAAAAATCAACCATATCCAACGCAACCTCCATCTGACTCCAAAACTAATCATTAACCAAACACCAAAACAATAATCACAAGCTACAAACCACAACAACCCACTCTACCAAATCATAAGAGGATAAATGCAATCATCACTTTAACTTCATCCTTGGAGTGCTCTGCCCGACCCCTCATCAACACTCCAGGTATCTGGACTCGGCCAAATACATGTGATCCCTCTCATCCGGCAGAGAACTGTGTCTGGCCTCTCTCTGACTCCAGATCAACATCCAAACACACCATTCACATCCCAAACTAACCCCGAACTGACCCCATTATCAATCATCAAAACAAAACCCAAAAACAACAAAATCATCTGAGAATTAATGTCATTAGGACAAATGCACACCTCTCCATTCCATCTCCAAACACCACCCAGCCACTACAGGTATCTGCTCTCTGCCAAATACAGGTGAGTTTGTGCAGCAGGCGATGGCCTGCACCCCGCCTGCACCAGGGGAAACACCGTCCCAACATCATCCGTCTCCCTATGTGCAATCATTTTGAAGATCCTCACTCGTGCACAAGGTGTCACACACCCCATAAACAGATAGAACAGCACAAAAAACCCCAGCGGCAAGGCCAAGAGCTTGACCATCACCTGAGGCCATGACCCCCTCGTGAACCAAGACAGTGCATGCCACAGCCCTGTATGCGCCACCTCCGTCTGATGCTCCTGAAGCTCTCTCAGATGGCGCAGGGCCGCTGTCACCCTGACCTGTGGATCCGAAACAGACACATCAGGTATATAAGTACAGCAGGTGTTCTCATCCATCATCTCACACACTCCATTTTCAGATGCCTTAAACAAATCCAACAGCAATCTATGATGTAAAGACACAACACGCAGGGCCCACCGCTCTGCAGAGGTGGTCCCTAACGCCTGCACCGACTCATAAATGAACATCCCAAAGTGGTAATCTAAAGCTTCCATGCGCAACAGGTGATCTCCGACTTTAGATCCCGGGAAGAAGCCACGCTTCCATTCCACTGGGACCTCTGAACCCCAAGCAGACTCGAGCTGACTGACGTCAGAATTCTGCGACCATCCCACATAGTGAGAACCGTTACTCAAAGACACCAAGTACGACCCCTCTGTAACCGTAACAGGTGCACAGCACCCAGTCCAGTTCGCTGGCAAGGTCAGGATTACCTGATGTCCACACAGCCAGGCCAAGGCCTCAACCGGATACGTACCATTGCTGCCAGGCACACCCATGAACTCCCTTCCTGGATGGTACACCGCTCGGCACCTCTCCACAGGGAATGACCCCACTACCACCTGATAAGAGTCCTGATGATGGATGCGGTGTACACAGACAGGAAACTGTCCACTGGACGGCCAATCTACAAATTGAGCTAACACCATCGGCTGTGATAATGTACTCAACTTGCACCACTTAGGCTGACATCGCAGGTGCTCCATGAAGAATCCTCTGGAGCTAATCTACAGAACACAAAATGACAGCATCCGGTCAAGAGGTTTAACACTAGGAATACCAGAATATTCAGATGAGTACTACACTTACCAGAGCCTGTCAAATTACAGATTGATGGATTTGCATTCAATTAGGTTTGTGTGACCCCCTGGGGCTGAAGTCTTTTGTGTGCTCAAAACATCCCCCCAGTAGCCAAAACAAAACACCTCCCCCATATTCCAACAACAACATTCCTTTTGCAGGTTGAAAGTGCAGCTTTTTACAACACAGACCAAACTTTTGGAGATGTTGATGACTCTTTGCAAATGTCAATGCTAGAAACTTCAGTTTATTTTATAGATATACGTTTTATACTTTTTATACTACTATGCAAAAACTCAGGACAGTATTACACTTTTATTATTTCATTTTATGCTTATGTTCATTGGGTGTTTGGTGTTTTAGGGGTGTTTGGTGTTTCAGTGTTGGTGTAAATTTTCATACTTTTATACTATTATGAAAAAACTCAGGACAGTGTTACACTTTTTTACTATTTTACTATTTTATGCTTATGTTTATTAAATGTTTTAGTGTTTAGTGTTTAGATGGTTACTGTTGCACCGAGGGACTGAGAGAAACGCAATTTCGGTCCTGTGTATGTCCTGTACATATTGTAGTTCTGACAATAAAGTTGACTTTGACTGCCTCTAAGCGAGCAGGTCCCCGGTTCAAATCCTGGTCCGGGGGCCTTTCTGGGTGGAGTTTGCATGTTCTCTCCGTGCATGCGTGGGTTTTCTCCGGGTGCTCCGGTTTCCTCCCACAGTCCAAAAACATGCATGTTAGGCTGATTGTTAACTCTAAATTGACCCTAGGTGTGAGTGAGACAGGTCCCTCTTGTAAATGAGTCCCCGTGGCTCAACGAGTCCAGCCTGTATAAATAAAGGTTGAATGAATGAATGAACAAACAAACTGATATGGAGAGAACACAAATTCTGTAAGAATAAAAATACTAAATATCACCTACAGTATTCCACGGTCAAGGCGGGATTGCATTGGTCACTTTTATCTGAAGGCGGCGGGATTGTACAGGTGGTCCCCGACTTACGAGGACATCGACTTACAGGCCTTCGGCCTGGAAACCCTGCTATGGACCGTGTCAGTTCATAAGTTTCTCCGCGGAGACACATGCGCTTTATGTGAACGGCGGTTTTGTCAGGAAGGCATCTTTGTCCTTCCTGGACGAAGGACAAATGGTAAATGGAGCTTATTTATATAGCGCTTTCCAGCCCCCTATGAGGGGCCCCAAAGCGCTTTACAATACCAACCATCCAACCATTCATACACACATTCATACACCGGTAGCGGCAGACTGCCATGCAAGGCGCCATCCAGTCCTACCGGGAGAAACTCGGGGTTAAGTGTCTTGCCCAGGGACACAACGACACATGGTGTGGGGAAACGGGATTCGAACCTCCAACCTTCCGATCGGTGGACGAGTGCCATTACCACTATGCCATGGCTGCCTATCTGCCTATCTGCAAGCTACATGCT
Organism: Garcialebias charrua; assembly: GCA_038048925.1. Lineage (NCBI taxonomy): Eukaryota > Metazoa > Chordata > Actinopteri > Cyprinodontiformes > Rivulidae > Garcialebias > Garcialebias charrua. The sequence continues at coordinate 41,100 of JBBPBX010002924.1, forward strand.
GAGTGAAATAAAATTGAATAAAGTTGTTTCACTCCAGTTTTCATGTAAACATTCATACTTTTGAGTGTGGAAAAATGATTGTGTTATACAACAAATACAGAGCTTTATCATTCAATGGGTCTCTGACTTTGTACAGTACTGTAATAGATTTAGTATTTTTATTCTTACATAATTTGTGTTCTCTCCATATCAGTTTGTTCATTCATTCATTCAACCTTTATTTATACAGGCTGGACTCGTTGAGCCACGGGGACTCATTTACAAGAGGGACCTGTCTCACTCACACCCAGGGTCAATTTTAGAGTTGCCAATCAGCCTAACATGCATGTTTTTGGACTGTGGGAGGAAACCGGAGCACCCGGAGAAAACCCACGCATGCACGGAGAGAACATGCAAACTCCACCCAGAAAGGCCCCCGGACCGGGATTTGAACCGGGGACCTGCTCGCTTAGAGGCAGTCAAAGTCAAAGTCAACTTTATTGTCAGAAATACAATACAGGTAGTCCCCGATTTACGAGCGCTCTGATCTACGAGGTTCCGGACTTACGAGCTGGCGAATTATTGGAAAAAACGCAAAAAATACTGAGTTTTCCTGTGTTTTTTCACCACAGTTCGTTAGCTAAACATGTGGACACACGTTTCCGATCATTTTTATGCACTCATAAGCAGTTTTTCGATGAAAAACGAGTGTTCGTAGTCGCGCTAGCAAAACCGTTCCAATTTACGAGCGAAATTCCGGACTTACGAGAAGCGTGGCGGCCGTTCCAAATTACGAGATTTCCAGTTTACGAGCGCCTCGTTGTAACGGATCTCGCTCGTAAATCGGGGACTACCTGTATGTACAGGACATACACAGGACCGAAATTGCGTTTCTCTCAGTCCCTCGGTGCAACAGTAACCATCTAAACACTAAACACTAAAACATTTAATAAACATAACATAAAATAGTAAAATAGTAAAAAAGTGTAACACTGTCCTGAGTTTTTTCATAATAGTATAAAAGTATGAAAATTTACACCAACACTGAAACACCAAACACCACTAAAACACCAAACACCCAATGAACATAAGCATAAAATGAAATAATAAAAGTGTAATACTGTCTTGAGTTTTTGCATAGTAGTATAAAAAGTATAAAACGTATATCTATAAAATAAACTGAAGTTTCTAGCGTTGACATTTGCAAAGAGTCATCAACATCTCCAAAAGTTTGGTCTGTGTTGTAAAAAGCTGCACTTTGAACCTGCAGAAGGAATGTTGTTGTTGGAATATGGGGAGGTGTTTTGTTTTGGCTACTGGGGGGATGTTTTGAGCACACAAAAGACTTCAGCCCCAGGGGGTCACACAAACCTAATGGAATGCAAATTCCTCAATCTGTCATTTTACAGTCTCCCATGGGAGCTATATGTAAAATATGTACAAGTACATGTGTTTGGTATTCCTAGTGTTAATACGCAATGGCAGCTGTGATTCGGCAACAAGAAGTGGGGTACAGATATAAGACTCAGACCTGTGGTGTCCCCTGGCCAAGAACCGCACATATCCGTACCAAGATTTCCTCTGAAAAATTTCAGACAAATTCAACGAAGGACGCTCAGCATCCTGTACCTGGGTCCACGCCCCCTGCATGAAGACATCTCTCTTGTCCCTCTGACGAGGTACGGGATGACAGCTCGGATGACCTGGTATCACACAGAAATACTCCAACAACAGAATGATGGAAACGATAATCAATGACCTCCCACCCCCTGCCACCATTAGCCTCTTCTGCCCCTCCACCATGCTTGACCTAGTTCGAAATCCTCTACAGTGTCAAACTTTGAACCCTGAAATGTGATGAAACACAACAGAAACACAAATTACCCCCTTCTCAGTTAAATCTGCAGAACCTGAACAGGTAAATACACATGAAAAAATCAGTGTTGAACGTCCAAACACCAAACGCATGCACAGTTAACAAAATCTTCTTTCTCTCCTTTCTTTTTTATTTACACCAGAAATCACTGGATCCGCACCTGTAAGGGAATACAGTCTTAAAATGAATAGATCACTCTCCCATTGAATTTTAAACCGGAAATAAGAAATAGATCAAAACCCTTAACAATTCTTTGTTTTTAACACTGAAATTGAAAAATGTAACTCCAAACTCTTGAAAATTAGACCTTGGCTATCAATTAAAGTATGTGTTGTTGTGTTGACCTCTAATTTAAGTAAAAGTAAAAATGTTGAATGTGACTAAAAAATTTAAAATATAGCAGCCACTGGTTGACAGCTAAATCAACTCCCAGATAATATTATTATTTAGTAATGTAAAACATAAAGTGTAACCCTAATTCAAAACTCCAAGGTAAAGCCTAAAATCCAGTTTTAAATGTGTGATCCTTTAAATGTGCTATTTACAGTTTAAATTTAACTGATTTACCGGTACCCCAAATGCTGATGCTTTTAAGAATTCAAGAGAGTAGAAACACCATTACAATTTAAACACCGTTTTAGTCCTTTTGATTTAATAAAAAAACAACCCCTGAGTTTTGTTCTTCTCAGATCTTTGCTGGACAATGCACTCTTCAGAGGCCACGTGGACGCCGATGCGCCACCACCCTTTGCTTGGGCTGCAGATTGCTCAAGATGATAACCCAGCTGGTACTTCGTTCATTTTTCCCCGATCCACTGGCAAGCAACTGCCCCTACCCAAAAAGGATGGATGCCCCCCTTCCTCTTGCTGTTATTCTCCCTTTTGAAGCTGCAATCAGGCAACTGGCTCTTCCCTCTCAGGGCAATAAGGCAGACAGGCCAGGGACCAGGGGGAACTGTTTCCCTATCGTTCTGGTCCGCTCTTAAAAGTACACACAAAGATGCTTCTCAGGATGACAGGTGTTTTCAGGATGCTTCACCACTCGAACCAGAACACCTCACGAACAGATGACTTCCATGGAAGAGGAAGTGAAACGTTGAAACGACAGAAGCCCACACCTTCCTCGAACCCGTTCTCAAGGATGAAGATGCAGGACTGCCCACCGCTCGTGTGGACCACTCGCTCCAGTTGGAAAGCCGGAGCTCTCAGCCGTGCAGCTCTTTCAGAGCCGCCTCAACCTGAGGTGATGACCTTTGAGACCCCTTTTCCGGACCCCTCTCTGGCTGTGCCTCTCCCTCTCTGGCGCAAAGCTTGTGATGTGCGCTTCGACAGCTCAGCTGTGCGCACCCCCTTTGGCTCAGGCCACTCTCTTTTAGAGGCCCTGAGAAGCACCCCGGGTGTCAGTGGACCTTCCGGCCTCGTTCAGGCTTTGCACTCTCAGGTGTGACGGATCCAAAGATCTGTAGAAGGAAGCTGGACAAACAACTATTAGTCTCTCAAAACACATTATATGTGACATTACTACAACCCTTATCCCCTATTTACAGATGTCCTCAGCCCTAACGGCCATTTTGTAAAGCTCCAAATCAATTAATTTTAGTCTGTGCACAGATTCCAGCCAATTTTCCAAAAGTGTACTAACATGTTAGAGGCCTAAAGTATTTCCAACATGCACTAGATCTGCATTACTAAAATGTGTACCATTATCTGATCTGATTTTTACAGGAAAACCATGACATGGAATGTAACAATTGATTTAAAAAAAAAATTAGGACCTGTTTGTTGTCTCCTCTTTTAATTTTTAATTTTTTATACCCCTGGTCAGCCGGTGAGTGCGGCACGCCAACCATAAATTTCTGAACCCCTTTTACCGGTTCGAGCATGTCTGTACAACCAATTATTATATCATGACCCGGTGTCATCACGGTTTGAAATTTTCCTTGTTCGCGCGACCTCCTCGTCTGTTGAGCCTCACGCAATGAACGCACGGCGCATTCGTGCACAAATGTTCTGATCAGAGAATCTAAATGTGTGTGTGCCATCAGGTGAGGACAATTTCTTTTTCATCTGGTGCGCACCCACATGCGTAAGTCCTGCTGTTCCCCAAAATCCTCTTCTCTTCCATCTTCTGGATGAATTCACAATCTATCCTGCTCCACTTCAGCTCCATGGTCCCATTCTCAGTGTCTCTCTTCAGGAGCCGCCACTGTCTTCTGGTGTTATGACCACATTTTAGTTCCAATTGATTTATCCACGTGCGCCTCCTGTATTTTTCTATCTTGCAAATTTGTTCTCGCCTTGTCATCAACTTGTGCTCTCCTCATCCCTGAAAGCTTGTTCCTACTTAATTGATCTTATCTGCACTGATTAACGATCCAATTTATGTGGCTTAGCTATAATCCTGAATTTCAACTCATCCGTTGTACCTCACCAGACTTCTAGAAACGCATTATCTCGAGGAGAACTGCCATTATTTATCTCGCTTTTAAAGCCTAATACGAATAATTGTGGTGACACCAATTTCCCTGTGAAAATATTCAGAAATCTCCTTTTGCTTTAGGACTCAGGATGAGAGCCTTATTATTTTGTTTAAGAGCCTTCTGGAACGGGGAGAAGTAGGCAAATAGAGCTCACAAATCAGTATTAACCTAATAATTATGTGGCATGCGGGGCATGTCCTATGTGTTATCATTAAACAATGCACTTTACGCTTGGATCCTGAGACCGAGGCCCCAGTACGACTCAACCGATTCAAATGGTAGGCTGACGCCTTCACGGGTTGCTGGAATGGGTGACTCCTGACAGCTGTTCCACATACTCATGCTCTGGTCGTGTGAGCTTGTCCATTGTTCAGCTTATGTCAGCTTCAGCGAACCGCCACCTTTCTGGTAGCTGTTTCCTGCAGGGTGCCCCAAGTCCTGACTTCACTTGATTTCACGTTGTGTTTGCTGACGTTGCTTGGAAAGTTCTTTTGTTCAGGTCTCTGCCTTGAAAATCTGGCTGAGGAAGTTCATGGACATTCTGATGTTTGAATGACAGTTCTTTGGTTTTCTCCCTTTAACTGTCTTTTGCCTCTTATCAACAGGTCCTGTTCGCGCTCGTTCGGGCTCGTTCATAACTAGTTAACAACTAGTTATGGGGTGTACCCACAGGGTCCTGTTCACGTGAAACCGGTCCTATTTTGGTGCCTACCTCACTGAGGTACAAAGGTCCGGTTATTTGGGGTCCAGTTATGACATCAGCACAGTGTGGTCACTGATTGGTCAGGGGGCGTAGTCCTAGGTCGGAGGGCGGAGATTCAGTCTTCTCCAGTAGGTGGCGGTATGCACCTGAACGTTGTTTGCAATCCGCCAAGAAGAAGAAGAAGATTCAGTCTTCCAGGAAATGCATGCAAACTGCCATCCCGCCAAACTCTAGAACAACAAGTTGGAGGAGCACATTTTTGAGAATTAACACAGGCTAATAATTATGTCACAACCGTGGTCAAACGCGGAGGTTCAGGCTTTTCTGTATTTGCTGGCCGATGAAAATATTCAGAGGGAGCTGGATGGAGTGACGTGCAATGAAAAGATTTTTCAAGAGGTGTCTGCGCAGGTGAGTGTTTTCTAACTTTAAGCATATTTCCAGTGAGTCATGCAACTGTTTCTTAGCTTTTTTGGACTGCGGAAAGACCGTTTCAGAGACTGACTTCAGGCAACAGCCGAGAGGCTTTTAGGAAGAAAAAAAAAAGATGGCGGAACGGCTCGTTTCTCTGAAATATAACAAGAAAATCACATAAACAATATTTGTTAGCTCGAAATTGTAGCAGAGGAGGTGTGTCTGAGTCTATCATTTGCTTAATAAATGCACTTTAATGGTCTAATTCGCCGAGTTGGCAGCTGTTTTCAAGGTTCGAAGCAGAGCAGAATGTGGGGTATGGCAGGCCGTTTGAGTCGATAATAGCGAGTGAAGATTCTCAGTCATCCAGGACATGGTAAATTCTAAAAAGTGCAAGGAAGGAAAAAAATAGTCTAAAGCATAGTATAATAAATAAAGTCCAGTTGTTTTTGTCTTGAACTTTTTTGAATTTATCATTATAGCCACGTTTTCATATTACGTGATACAACCGCCAACTTCATGCCATACATGTTACTTCTGTTTTTGTTTTTGGTTTGATTTGGTTCAGTCAGAATAAATGGAAACGGTCATATCTCAGTCCAAAAATGGTTTATAAATATGGGGAAAAATCCATAAATTTGTCACTTAGGCCTATAGGCCTGTATTAATGTGTAATGTGATTTATTTCAGGTTAATCAGTCAGTTCCTGTGTAAAGATCCTCTAGCCGTGGGTGTCCTTGGAGAAGGATGGGACAAGTCACTGCACTGTAAAGCAAGTATGCCATGACAGAAACACTCCAAACTTTGAAAATTACAGATAAAAGCAAAGGACAATGATGTTTAGAGGAGATTATAACAATAATTTTGTGTTGTTTGCCAGATGGGGCAGTGAAAACAGCCAGCCAGACATATGAAGCCATCGCTGAACTGCTGCATCAGGATCTGATCTTGTGACTCCAGACTACACATCAACTGCAGCCGAACAGACCTCAGAGCTTCTCCTGATGCTCTGCTCTCCTGCACCTTGTCCACATTGTGCCAAAGATGTCCTCGGTGCCTCAGTAAAAAAAAACAGTCCTGCATTGACAACACAAACAGGTCCTATGAACTCAGCAGATGTCATACAAGCTCAGTTTGTGACGGAGCAGGGGTACTGTGACTTCATGGTGTTTTTCATTCAACCTTTATTTAGTCAGGTAAATCTCATTGAGCCTCGTGGACTCTTTTACAAAAGCGACCTGCTACAAACTAAAGAACTTTAGTTCTGGGTCAGATGACTTTATTCACAGAGGATTGTGTCTGATGGTGAGTTCTTTACAGAAGCAGTGAAAAATGTAGAAATGTTCTACAGGTCAGCATTTTTACCTGAGCTATTGGCCAAATTTTACTTTTAATTATTGTTACATGTTTTGGAACAACAGGTTAAGATTCCAGTGATGATATTTTAAGTTCATATTTCATACATAACTGCAGATTTAGTAATATGTTTTTCTGTTTCTACAAATAACACCAATCTTTCATTTTTTAAAACTGTTACAATTTTATTGACATGTAACATTTACAGTATTTAAATAAAGTTGCTTTGATATTTTGATTGGAATTGATTGATTACATATTGTTAAGTTTATATTACAAATGTTTTAGTTTGGAACACACTTGTTGATCAACTGGGACAATGGAGCGGCGCAGATTTTTTAGGATGCATGCCACTTTCAGTTTTGTCCAAAGTAGTGTACTCCACCATCATCAATGTGTGTATATATAAATATATATGTATATATATATATATATATATATATATATATATATATATATATATGTATATATGTGTATATGTATGTACTGTATATATAAATATATATGTATGTACAGTATATATTATGTATGTATGTGTACATATATGTGTATATATACACACATGTATGTATATATATAAACACGTGTGTGTGTGTATATATATATATACTCACGCATATGTTTGTATGTGTACACATGTATGTATATACAATATATATACATATATGTGTATATATACACACACACATATATATATATATATATATATATATATATATATATATATATATACTGTATATGAACATTTGTCTGTGGCTGAAAAAGCCACAGACAAAGCAGAATGTTCAAAAAAGAAACAAGCTCATCCACTTTGGTTGTGTGTTCTTTTCCAGCTCTTCTTCTAATGTGTGTGTTAGTGGTTAATAAAGAGCTTAATGTATCACTAGCGCCACCAGCTGGTTAGAAGCGTTGATATTAATGATCCACCCACTGCAGGAGAATTACCCGCCCACTGCAGGAGAACTTCACGCCCACTAAAGGGGTCCTAAGCATGCAGTGGGTACAGAAATAAACCGGTCCCATAGGAACTGGCCCAAACTAGCCACAATGGGACCTTACAGGAACCAGACCTGTTGATAAGAGGCTTTAGTGTTGTTTCCATTCTTGAGTGAGAGGTCTCTCACACTGACTGGCAGCTGTCGCTCTCAGAGTCACAATGAACCATGTAGACGTCAACTTTATGCATCCAAATTCAATTGAACCACAACTGCTACCCCAATCTCCTGACACCAAACGCAAGAGTATCCTGCATTTTGGTTGAATCCTAGCTCATGGCAAATTACAATGATGTGTTCTGTAAGAAAGAGGTCTGTCTGTCTCATGCTCCACCTACATGCACTGTGTGCTGTCAGGCTGTAGAATGAAAAAGAAATACGAATAATTGTCTAAATAATAACGCCAATATATTACTAGACCAAAATTCAAAAGTTAAATCTTTTGGCATTTGTCTCCCAGAAAACACATCTCGTTGGATCTGGTCTGCACAACGTTTTTTTTTTACCTCTAATTTAAAGTTAAAAACAAAAAATTTACATCAAATTTAAAGTTAACTTAACCTAAACTCAAAAACTGTCTCCCCTCGCTCTAGAACTCTCATGTTCGTCTAATTGATGAATTGGCAATCTCTTAAAATTTCCAAAATAAGCTTTTCTTTTTGTGGCCCCCTCTCTTTTGGGGCCTGATCCTATATTCTCCGTCTCCTGTCTTCTGTCTCTACATCCTGATTCCTATCCTCGTCTCAACTTCCTGTTTGCTCTCTCTCCTGCATCAACTTTCTCTTCACTTTCTTGATCACCTCATCTCCCTCTGTCTTCGCCTTCCTCCACTTCTCTTCCACTATGAATCTTTTCATATTCCTCCACATTTCTGGCTGCTCCTCTGTCGCCTCACAGTACTCTCTGACACTTCACTTCTGTCCTTCTACTCAACATCCCCACGTCTTCTGTCTGACCGACTTACTGTTTCCTTTCTCTGTTTCCCAACTTTCTTTTTACTGTCTTCTGACACAACTTTCTCGCTCCCCTCAGTTTCTGCAAATTGTTTCAACCTCCTGTAGGTGGTGATGTTTGACTGCTCTTTTCCCTGCCACCTGCTGCTCTGAATTTTCTTTTAAATTGAACTGTTCTCTGTGTCCCCTAATTCCTGTACACTGTCCGCAATTAAGAACAATTCTTCAAGAAGGTCAATCTGTTTTAGCTGTTCATCATATTTCTTAATTAACTGTTGATACTCTGCTACCGTTGTACAATGTGCTATCTCAGTTCCAATTTCATAGAGCTTTTGTTTGTGTTGTTTAAATATGGTTAGAACTAAATTAGCTAAATTTCCTGTTGATCCGTCTGCTTCCTCAACAATTATTGATGCAAGTTCGCTCAACTTGTTACACCTCTCTGTGTTTACGGTTTGTAAAAGTCTGATATTTGCTCGGATCCTAAGCAATAGTTCAAGAAATTTTCCTTGTTCCTACATTTGTTTACCTTGCATGTGAGCCATATTTGTGGCAAATCAACCTCATTCACTCAAAATGTTTTATTCAACAAGCACCCACAGATGAGCTGTGCATGAGAAACACAAGGCCAAGCCTGTGGAAAGTCAGACTTGCCCCCCTGTTAGACAACAGCGCCACCTGTCATCCATGCAAAATATGGCAGCACCATTCACCACTGAAATGGAAAAAAAAACTTCACTTCACACTCTCTGAGTCGACATAAACAATTAATGACAATCAAAAACACCGAAAATGGATATATATATACAAAGATACCCCCCTTTGACATTAATTGAACACGAATAGACAAAAGAAACGAGAAAGAAACATGCAAAACGGCCGAAACTCCAAATCCAATCAGCACCGCCCTTCAATGAACAGGCGGGCACCTCCTCTTCTGACCACAACGGGTCACGCCTCCAGCGCGAATCCACCACGGCGAGTAGTAAGGTCGCCGCAGGGCACAGCTGGCAGACGTTCCTACCACGTGACCGCGATGTATTCCCGCGATACACCGTTGCACGGAGGTCCACTCTCCCCAGTGGCTTCCGGTCAGTCCCGCGACAGACCAGGCAACAGGACGCTCGACAACCAAAAACAGGCGGCACGGAGCGGTCACACACGCAGTGACGTCACAGGAAGCCGGGAACTCCCCTAACGTGGTACGTGCAACAGAACGTCTCCGCGAGTCCAGCCACTTTGATTGAAACGAGCGCACCCGGAAACGTCCAACAAACACGTTGAGACGCGCGCACGCCTCCCCCCTCTGGCACCGGGCGGACGGAAACCCCCCCCGACCGAGACCAGCGGCAGCGAAACCCACGAGGCAGACGACGTTCAACCCCCCAAAAAACAAGTAAATGAAACACGAACCAGCCACGACGACACACACAAATGAAGAAAAAAATAAAAAGAACGAGCACGCGTCCCACCCACGAGCACGCAGCTCGGCCCGAAACCGAGCTGCCGGGACCGTCCAGCACACACACAAGCGTCTGTTCAAACTGAAACCTGTGTCGTCATAACAAACCAAATTGGAATAATTAACTTTAACTCAAAGAACCAGAATACATCACGAAACTGGACTTCTTCTGTGCGCAGTTGAATTTGGGACTGTGGCCAAATCGTCTGTTTTGTGTAATACACGGTCGACTCACCTTAAATAGTCGTGTCACAGAGCTCCACTGCCGCACAGCTGAAGAAAAGTTCACGTCGCACCCTCCAAATCAGAGAAAGACAAGGCCAGACGTTGAGGGTCACCATGTTGAAGGGGTTTCTCATTTGGTGTTCAAATGACCAGTCTCTCTTGTAAAAATGTTGAAGATTTATTGACAGACACACAGGTTACAGATTAACAGTTACAGCATGAATAAGCAATTCTTTGTGCACAGAGAATTGTGAGCATTTTAGACAGACCTTTCCTCGGCCGAGGTTCCTCAAAGAATGCTGCTGATATCTGAGATGTTTGGGTCTCTGAAGATGCAGTTTGGGCTTCTCTGGTCTCTGATTGGCTTAGAGCACTGATAAAGAGTCCTGTGGCCTCTCGTGTTTGTCAGTTCTATGACCTTGTCGATTTATAGCTCTGGTAAGGAGTCTCCTGAAACTGTGTTCTTTGTTCTGCTTCTTTGCTCAGTAAGAAAGTTTTAGAAATGTACTATTAGATGTGTCTTGTGTGTGATATTAATGTAAAGTAATGTCCAGATACACTAATTAGTCTACTAGTATGTTTGTGGTTTATAAGTACTACTTATTTAGTTTGGTTCATCTGTTTGTGTATCTGTGTGCTCTGAGCTCTCCAGAATGCCTAAAGAAGCGCAAAGGGCATTTGTCCCCTGGGCCTGTTATCTGCCTCAGAACACCCTGTTTGTTAGATCTAAAAGTGTGTCTCATAATGTTGTTTAATTGCATAAACATTTGTAAAACAGTTGTGAATACCTTGATTATAGAGCACTTGTGTATTAATCATATACAGTAGTGTATTAGTTTCAAATGAGATTAACATATAGAACTTCTAAACGTGTGTATTTTCCTTCACCGTGCATGCCTGTGTTTTCTCCTACAGGCCAAAAGCATGCATGTTAGGCTGATTGGCAACTCTTAAATGTCCCCAGGTGTGAGAGAGAGTGAATGGTTGTTTGTCTCATTCGTCTCTATAGCTGTGTTTCCATCCATTTTCATTTCGATTTTTGAGCTAATTTTTTGAAATCTCGCAAATATGTAAATACAAATTAATGCGAAGCAGAAGTGTTTCCATCTGCTGGCTTGAAGCGCATCTACCAAGCCACGCACAGCGTCATTACGTCAGACGTCAGCGTCATTACGTCAGACGTCAGCACTGCGCATGTCTACAGTAAACAGGAAGTAGCAGTTGAAAACAGAACCTGGCCACACATCTCGTCAAAATGGAGAGAATATTTCAGGTACGTGTTGCTATCGGTCGAGTTGTATTTATTCTGTCATACAAACTAGTTTTAGCGATGTTACATGTTGTCCGGAGCGGAAACAGCTGATCAGTCACGTGACGTGAATGTTCGCTTCGGCAGCACGAGTCGGCAAATGTGTTTCCATCTGTCGCTGTGCGCATCTGCTCATTTTCGAACATCCCAAAAACCACCTCAAGCGAGCGTATAAACTTTTTGGCGAACTTGAGAAAGTAAATACGGATTTTGCCGTTTCCATTAAGCTTTTCTGCTGCGATACTTCAAAATGCGCACCTAGAAACCTTGATGGAAACACGGCTTATGTGTCCCTGTGATGGACTGGAGACCTGTCCAGGGTGTCCCTCGCCTCGCACAGTGATGTCTGGACATGGGCACCAGTGACCCCCGCGACCCGAAAAGGAAGAAGCGTGTAAAGATAATGGATGGATGGATGGATGGATGGATGATGGATGGATGGGTAGATGGATGGATAGAGATGCAGCTGAATAAGATTTGAATAAGATTTCCCAGGATTGTCTGAGATGCGAAATGGAAGCCTTAAATTTTAAACTGAATTTGTATCATCATGTCTTTGATAAGTTTTATCTGAAATACAGTCAGCTAAGAAAACAGAGGACCAAATCAAAGTCTGAGGAGAAGATTGGCACAGAAAGACTATTGAAAATATTAAGCCAAGTTAAGAAAGTTCATGCTCAATAGTCCAGGTATCAAATCCGCTCATTCTCAATCAGTTCATCTGGACAGTTTCTTTTCAGTAGAAACGTTTCACCCTCACTCCAGAGGGCTTCGTCAGTCAGAGTAGTCCCAAGCACACTGAAGTTACCCCACCAAGTAAACAACTTAAGTGGACCAACCAGTTTGCTGTAGCCAAGATGGTTTCTGGAGGCTGTCCTGTCCCTAGTCGACTCCTCACAGGCAGGCAGACATGTCCAAAGTGGTTCAAGACAAGAACGTTCATGCTCAATAGTCTAGGTATCAAATCCGCTCATTCTCAATCAGTTCATCTGGACAGTTTCTTTTTAGTAGAAACGTTTCACCCTCACTCCAGAGGGCAATTAAGCCAAGTTATGAGCTTTAAACATGTTTTTAAAGCCTGATGTAGTCAAAACTATTCAGTATCTGTGAACAATAATTCAGCAGTCATACTACAACATTCCTGTGATTTGTCTGAACAGTTTTTGCAATCATTACTTCTGTATAATCATTAAGCCATTTATATATCACAGTGTCCAGGGAGTGGTGGTGAAGAGAAGAGGAGAAGGCAAGCAGGTGATCAGAAGGTCACCAGTTTGACAACATCAAAATGTGGGTGGGAAAGGTGAAGCATCAACACCTGCCTCCACCTTCATTTGCCGCACACTAGGCCCTTGAGCAAGTCCCTTAACTCACACCACAGAGATGAATTGAGAACTTGAGAAAATGTCTTTACACAGCACAGAGGACCTTACATGGACTACATATATCATTGTCCTGGTACAGAAATCACATATGTATTTATATTAAACATTTAAAACATGTGGAAAAAAAAGACAAGACATTTACCCAACATAATGTTTCTGCCTCAGGATAAACCTCACAGCCCAACATCTTTTCCCTCTGTTGCCCTCTGGGAGGAGCCACAGATTCTTTAAACCTCACCTCCAGGCGAAACACTCATTTGTCCACAAGTACCAAGAAACTCTCTTTTCTTGTGTTCAATATGCTCAGTCCTTTGAGCAACAAAGAATGTGGTGCAATTTTTCCTTCTCTTCCTGTTAGTACATGTGCTATGAAACATCCCCTTGGTTGACTGGTTTTGTAATTACCCTTTGTTTTTAGTTATCTCACTGCATTTTGTTACTAGTGTGTCATGTTTAAAGTAGTTTATGCTACTTTTGTGTGTGTGATCCTCAAGAGGATAGTGATTTTGTTGTTTAATGGTGCAATAACAAAGGAATTTAACTGAATTCAGTTTTAATCTGTGTGACCTAAACTTTAAAGTAAAAATTATTTGTGACTAGACTTGACCAATTCTTGGATGAAAACAATGTTCTAAGTAACAGTCAATATGGATTTAGATCAAACAATTCAATATCCATGGCTCTTATCAGAGTCAGAGTCAGAGAGTCTTTATTGTCATTTGCACCGCATGTGGTACATGTGATGGATGTTATGGAGTTGATGGAACAAGTTACAACAGCTGTGGATCAGAAACAACATTGTATAAGTATATTTATTGATCTAAAAAAAAGCGTTTGACACCATTGACCATTCTATTTTTCTTGATAAATTAAATACATATGGTATTAGAGGACATGCACTGAAGTGGATGTTTAGTTATCTGAAAGACAGAAAGCAGTTTGTTCAAATAGATGATGCAAGATCTAATTTAAGCAATGTTTTATTTGGAGTACCGCAAAGCTCTGTACTTGGACCTAAATTATTTATTTTATATGTCAATGATTTAATGAAGGTGTCCGAGGTCCTTAAATGTGTTCTTTTTGCTGATGACACTACTTTCTTTTGTGTGGGCAAAGACTTTGAAGAAATGTTTGAGTTGATAAATACTGAATTTGTTAAAATACAATACTGGTTTAAATTAAATAAGTTATCCTTGAACCTGGAAAAACTAATTACATGATTTTTAGTAAGAAAAATATAACTATTGATGTTCCTTTTAAGATTGATAGTTCTAAGATATGTAGGGTAAGGGAGGTGAAGTTTTTGGGTGTATTTATTGAGGATATGCTGTCACGGAAAAAACGCATATATTATCTAAAAACTAAAATATCCAGGTCTATTGCAGTGCTGTATAGAGTTAGAGATCTATTAAACGATAAAGCAATGCATTTGCTGTACAATACAATAATTACCCCACATTTAATTTATTGTGTTGAGGTTTGGGGTACAGCATGTAAAACTGCAACTAAACCTATTTTTATTTTACAGAAAAGAGCCATAAGGATTATCACTAGAAAACATTATTACCATCCATCAAATGTTTTGTTTTGCAAATTGAAACTACTGAAATTTTATGATTTGGTTGACTATAATATTCTTTTAGTATTGTACATAGCTCAAAACTTCAAATTGCCCTCAAATATTCAAACGATTTTTGTAAAAAGGAAAAGTACTTACAATCTTAAAGGTACAGATATTTTTGTTATGCCACAGCATAGAACTAGTTTAAGGAGTAGGTCTACTTTAATTTATGGAATAAGTCTGTGGAATGGTTTAGAAAATGATATTAAAGCTGCAAAATCAATGACTTTGTTTAAGAAAATTATTAAAACTAGGTTTCTGGAAATATATATATAAATTGGTTGGTATCAAAATTTTTGGTATTGTCAAGTATTATTGTGTAGTGCTTTTTTGTGGATTACTGTGTTTGAATTAATTGTTTGAAATAATTTTGTTAAAGAAGTGGCAGACATAATAAGATTTTATCTTCTTCTGCTTCCTTTCATTTCATATACTGATTTATTTTATTTTATTACATGGTGTTGTAAATAGTATTTTTTGTGTTCCATTAACTTTGAAATGAATACATTTACAAAATAAAATTAAAAATAAAATTAAAAAAATAATCTTTGGGTTATGACCGAAAGAACAAGATCTCGGATACAAGCGGCTGAAATGAGTTTTCTCCGCAGGGTGGCTGGACTCTCCCTTAGAGATAGGGTGAGAAGCTCAGTCATCCGGGAGGGACTCGGAGTAGAGCCGCTGCTTCTCCACATCGAGAGGAGCCAGTTGAGGTGGCTCGGGCATCTGGTTAGGATGCCTCCTGGACGCCTCCCTGGTGAGGTGTTCCGGGCATGTCCCACCGGGAGGAGACCCAGAGGAAGACCCAGGATACGCTGGAGGGACTATGTTTCTCGGCTGGCCTGGGAACGCCTTGGGATTCCCCCAGAGGAGCTGCTCCAAGTGGCTGGGGAGAGGGAAGTCTGGGCCTCCCTACTTAGGCTGCTACCCCCGCGACCCGACCCCGGATAAGCGGAAGAAAATGGATGGATGGATGGATTAAAAAAATAAAATAAAAAATAAAGTACTGGTAGTTGTTCTTTTGGGTGAAACTGGAAAACACACACAGGGGCGATCATGGCTTAAGAGTTGAGTCTCAGCCCTTAGTCTAGATTTAGCTTTTTAATGTCCCACTCCAGTCCAGTGTGACTGCTTCTTCTGTGTTTGTGTGAAAGTGTTCTTAATATATAAGGATATATAGTTAATATATAACTAGTATTAAATCCACAAGACTGATTAAGTCTTTTGGATGAAAGAGAAAATGTTTCAACAGCAAGAACCATTCAGAGGACCTGACTTAAACTTTGTTGGATTCTTCTACCTGGATTACTGAGCATGAATCTGGATATTCTAAAACACTTTGGCCATGACTGCCTCAAACGAGTCGGTGGGGGAGTGGGTGTTCAACAGAAACCATCTGAGCACCATCAAACTGGTTGACCCACTATGAGAAGGTGTTATTTATGACTGAGTTTGTTGTGGCTCCTCAGACTGAAGAAGCCTTTTGGGTGAAAGACGAAACCATCTAGAGGACCTGATTGAACTTTGTTGGACAGATGTAAGTTCAATTTGTTGAATTCCACTTCTTAAAACTCATCTCTTCTCCTTGGCCTTTGACACCTTCTGTGATGTTGACTTTTACATTTATTTTTTTTACTTATTGCTTGTATGAACATTTTATTATGTGTATTATTTTCAGGTCTCTCTTGTANAACCAGGTTCAGGACAAATGAACATCTGCTTCAACTGACTGGGCGAGAGGACAGGAAGGAGAAACGAATGAACAGAATGTCAGGTCCAGGTGTACAGTCAAAGAAAGAAAGAAAAAGAAAGCCCCCCCCCCCCAGCTCTGAACAGAACAGGTAGAACAAAGCAATGAAAGACAGAGCCAGAGTGAGGAAATGTTGTCAATTGTCAGTCTAAGGGCCAGTTTACACGGCGCGTATTTTGAGTGTAACCGCTACTTTCTCTTTGCGACTTTGCTTATCGCCTACACGACGCTGCTGGCCCCCCTCTTTGACTCCGATACTTTTCTGATCCAGCTCTCTAAAGTGTAACTTTTTCGCTGACCCCCCGCTGATAATGTAAACATCTCCCGCTGAGCTTTTGTTTGAACACATGCACGCAGCACGCACGCGCAGACAGCCGGCATTTTAACAATGGCGGTGGACTGGACAGTGGACACACGCACCACTTTCTGAACTATAGCTGATGGAATATATTTTGATTCTCATATTTAATTATTCTACACCTTACCTGCATCTGTGTTGGAAGAGAGCCAGCTGCCTGGATCCAGTTGTCTGTTAACGAGGCAGTCGGACATTTCACGTGTCACGCTGCACTATAACATACTAAATGTGCTATATATTAACAGTTTAACAATAATAAACAGTATTTATGTTAGCGTGGGAGATATTTAAATTTATCTGAGCTAAATGAAGCTATCTGGACTCGTTACGTCATGCCTAACATGCTGCTGAAAATGAAGACACCAGGTTGATTTTTAATTTATTTGTTTATTCAACACCACAAACTCATGTCACAAACACTGAGAATTAAATTGAACACTTTTAAAAACACGTTAACCGAACTTTAATGAACTGGACTCTGTTGTTTTCATCCTGGTGGACACTGGACCCAGATCCGAACCGCCGGTCCGCTTCGTGGAACAGCTTCGACCTCGCAGGAAAAAAATAAAAATAAAACCTCAGTTGGTTGTTCTGTGATCGAACTAAACACAAGGAAAGATTATTAAGAACATTGTTTACCTTGTAGCGCTGCTGGAAATCAGCTGATTCTCACAGTCAGACATGTTGACTCGGTTCCGGACGGTCCAGTCAGCAACTGGTGCGCAGATGAAGCAGGTCCCACACTTGGTGTCAAATCTGTTGACTCTTGTCCAAATTCCAGCTTTAACTTGTTGTTAACTTGTTGACAACAACTTGTAGTTTAGCTGAACTTTTAGCCAGAGAGGAAAACAGGCTGCCTCGTGTGCTCTGTTTGTTTACCTCAGGCAGCAGTGGCACGCGTGCGCAGTAGTGAAGGTTCCAAAAATCACAGCGCCATCTACAGGCCCAGCATGGTAACTACAGTAAATTCATGAGTACGGGGGGTGGGGGGGAGAGAGTCGTATCCACAGAATTCGCCCATGTCAACGCAAAACTTTCAACCTAATTAACATACCCAAAAGTTGCGTTTCCCCCACACAGTGTCCGTGTAAACAGGGCCTAAAAGTCTATAGAAGCATAAAACCCAAGCCGACCCTAATAATTTATCAGAAAGGAAAGACTTGTGCATCACAGTTGGTTCCACAAGAGAGGAGCCGGACAACTAAAGACTCTGCCTCCCCTTCTACTTTCTCTAGGAACCTCAAGTAAACCTGCAGTCTGAGAGTGAAGTGCTCCGTTTGGAAAATATGGAACAATAAGATCTGTAATATAAGATGGAACTAGGCTGTTGAGGGCTTTGTAGGTTAGAAGTAAGATTTTGAATTCTATTCTGAATTCAACAGGGAGCCAGTGAAGAGAAGCTAAAACTGGAGAGATGTGATCTCTCCCAGTAACTCCAGTTAAGACTCTGGCAGCAGCATGTTGGATCAACTGAAGACTTTTTAAAGAACTATTTGGACACCCAGATAACAAACCATTGCAATAGTCAAACCTGGACATGATAAATGCATGAACCAGTTTTTCTGCATCATTTTTGGACAAGATGTTTCTAATTTAAGTGATATTACGCAGGTGGAGGAAACTGGTAACTTTGAGGTTCTGGTCAACTGGAGGCCAACTGCCATCCAAAGGAAGTGAAAGACTGCAACATTTATTCCTAAAGTCCAAAAACCACGACTTCTGTCTTGTCTGAGATTAAAAGCAGAAAAACAAGTATCGTCCATCAAAGTTAAGTCAGTTCATCTGGACAGTTTCTTTCTTTTTTTTTTTTTCTTCTTTTTTTTGTATGCAAAAAAGAAAAGCACCTGTCCAGATGACCTCGATAAATTTTGTTGGATTTTTTCAAAACCTGGATTATTGAGCATGAACTTTGATGAAGGATCATCCAGGTTTTTATGCCGTTAAGACAAGTTTGAAATCTAAGCACCTGATTGGATGAATTGGGTTTCATGGACAAATACTGTATAACTGTGTATCATCAGCATAACAAGGTACATTTATACCATGCTGTTTAATAACTTTACCTAATGGAAGCATATAAAAAGTAAAGAGTATTTGTCCAATCAATGAACCCTGATGAACTCCATGACTAACTTTTGTGTATGAAGAAGATTCATTATTTACATTTACCCACTGGAATCTATCAACTAAATATGATTTAAACCAATTCAGAGCCGTTCCTGTAATTTCAATACCATATTCACGTCTCTGTAATAGAATATTATGAAAGATGCTAATGTTCATTTGAAAGCTATATTTGATCCGATTTTTGATCAAAGGTTTTACAGGTTTAGGTTTTATAAGTGTTATTAAACCTGAAGCTCATTTTAATGAGACTATAACTTGTGTCCCACCCGTTCCAGGTCAGAGTGGTACCGGCTGTTACCATGGGAAACACACCTTCGACCGGCTGAGTCACCATAGAGCGTGTCTTGTGCGCTCTCTGAACATGGAACGAGTTAACATGGCACGATACCCTCCTCAGAACCAGCGGCGTGCACGCAGGGCACGCATGGCTCTCACATCTCCCTTGATTGACACGTCCAAGAAGACTCTGATCTGGGCTGGTGTCGTCACCGTCCTCTGCGTGGGTCTGTTCATTGCTTTGGTGGTCATCTTGCTCATCGCTGCAGGCCTCAACTGCACCTGCTGGTACTGGAGAGGATTTTATAACTAAACACAGTTATGTCAGTTCTTACTACACTGGTCTTTATACAGTAAAAACAAGAACAAAAAAGAAGTGTTTGCTGCAATGATTTCCCCACTCATTTTATATTTACATTTTTCACCAATTTAACCTGTTTTTTGCTATTATTAGTAGGAAGTGCTATGGTCACCCAACAAATATTTCATCCGTTTAAATTATTAAAATTTTATGATTTGGTTGAACATAGTATTTTACAAGTCATGTATAAAACTCATAAAAATATTACCCCAAAATATACAATTAAAATTTGTTTTAAGAGTCATTATAACCTGAAGAGAATGTACATGTTTGTGCAACCTTCATTTAGAACTAGTCTAAAGGAACTGAGTTGTAAATCAGGAAACAGGATTGTGGAGTTGACTTGATATCACCATAAACATTTATAAAACTATGTTTTAAAAGATGATTAAAGTTGTTGGGAAAGTATAGTGCAGGTGAAGGACACCTGAAGTTTTTTGTTTTCAGTTTGAAGATTGTTCAAGTGAAGGGTTTTGCTGTTTGTAGTTATTTTGTATTTTTAAATAAGAGGCAGATACTATTTTCTTCTTTCTGTAACTTTTCATTCAGTGTTTTTTTTCTTCTTTCTAATGAATTTGTTTTATTTTGAATAAATGAATAAAACAAACCATGCTGCGCTGAGGCAGTTTGTTTTAGTACGTCGTCGTTTCAGGGACACGTTGGCTCAAACTTTATTGTTCTTCATTTTCTGACTCTCATCATATTCTATCGAATGGAAACTTCAGATTAAACAAGTTAGATGTTCCCACCGCTAGTTAGAACGACTCACGTTTTGCAGCATAAAGAAACCGAGTAGGACTCGCTGCAGAAGAAACCTGCAGTTTTAACAGTAGAAAGCCAAACTATTTCCACACCGACAAATTAGTTTTTCCTCTCTTATCAGTTGTGTCAGCTCTTTCTCTTCGCTTGTGAAACTTTGTTCAGTCACATTCTGACGGTCATGGGCACTCGTTTTGAAGCGAAAACTTAACGCGCGTTGGAGATTAGCTTAGCCTGCTACCGCCTGCTGGACTGAGCGCTGCGTAATATCGACGTCACCACATACTTACGTTATGTGTCACAGCTTTTTCTGTCCGGGCGGGTTGTTGAAGCAGCCGCTTCAACCCGAACAGAAAAAGAAAAACGTGAGTGAAACGTTGTAAAATCCTATTGAAATATCGAAAATATGCTTAAACTTCATATCATCGTTATTGAATAAAAGTATATTGCGATATTTATCGTTATTGAATTATTGTCCAACACTAGGCGGGGACAACAGGTATTTTTCCCTGTCCCCCTTTCCCTTGACTGTCTCTTTTTTTCTCAACCTTAGGGTTTGTTTGTTCATCTCTAAGTGCATCGGTTTCTGGCTCCTTTTCTGGATCAGAGTCCTCTTCTGAATCTTTAAGAGTTTTTATTATGGAGCCGTGTTCATTTCCTTGTTTTGGTTTTAGTATTTTCCCTTTTTTAAAGATCCCCATTCTGGTTAACTCTTCTTTATATTCTTTATATCTTGAGGCTGTTTTTACGCTTGCGTTCAGAAGGGAATATCCCAATCCTGTTGCCTTAGTGATCATTTTTACTGACTGATTACCTCTACTAGGGCTTTACTCCCCGGTGCTTCAATCAGCTGTACCGCCACTGTAACCATTTTTTGATTCCTGCTTTTGTTTTTATATTACCTGGGTCCTGCACAATCACCAGCTGATGACCCTGCATTACTTTAGTACAGTGGAATATGTCATGTTCTTCTATGGCTTTCATCAGGTTTTGCTGTAAAATTTCCTAATTTTCCTCCAAGGTGCCGTCGATGACCTTGCATTGAACATATCGGTCCCAAGTAGGGTATCCTTTGCCATACAGGAGGACCTGTATCATTACTCCTTCCTTTGTTTCATCCACTAACTGGGGTTCTGTTACTAGTGGATCGTTCGAGGCGGGCTGGTCCTCCAGTCTGCGGCCATCTTTTTAATTTTGTCGTCTCGAGTTGTCTGTTCCTCAAAGCTGCCTGGCTTTATTCCTTGTTCCTTGGATGGGAGCAGACTAGCTGCTTATTTTACTATTTGGATTATGGTCAGAAACTCTTCATAAGCCCTCTACCCCGCCCACTGCCTGGTGGTTCTAAGGGGCATTTGGCTGGTAGCTTAGTCCAACCACTCACAACTCCTTTACTCTGGGAGTCGTCTATTTTTGACGCTCTGTCAGTCCTCTGATACACGCCTGTTCTTCTTGGGGGTCTTTATTCTTAAAAACCAAATCCCACCGCTGCCACCATGTTTCGCTTCCCCAGTGAGATAGCCACAGGGCACGTGGCATGTCCTCACTGCAGCCTTACGCCTCCAAGGGGTCCGTAAACTAATCCTAGTGCTCGGGTATTACCCGCAGCTTTGTGGGACAGTTTATACTGATGCCTCCTACCCACCGCCCCCGGCGTCGGGCGGCCGAAGCGGCCGGATAACACCGGTTTACATTCAAAGTCTATGGAGGAGACGCGTAGAGTCACGGGGAACAAGGAAGCGGCGAGATTCAACTGATCGAAGCGGCGCGGTGGCAGCCTGCACACGCACGCGCGCGTCGCCGTCGAGCCGCAGACGTCCCAAATGTTGATCTCTGGCGGCTCGACGCATCCGGCAAACAGTCGGGAGAGCCTCGCTATCTGATTACACAACCACAACGGGACTTTTTTCGGACTTTTTAAACTCACCGGATCCAGCCTCCAGGAATTGGAACCAAACTCCGGTAAGAAACGTGGCATTTTTACAGTTGCTGCTCACAGGCTGCTGTACTCTCCAGTGTAGATCACCCCAAACATAAAAAAAAGTTTTAATCTCATCGAAGACCGTCGGAGGTGCAGTTAAAACAACAACTGAACCCGGAAAACAAGCCAGAGACCCCTCCCTCTGCTACCCCCTAGTGTACGTCATCAGACGGTGTTCAGTGGCCAGTGGGACCGTGACCAGCGGCAAAAAGGGGACGGCAGGAGCGTTTGCAGTTGTGCGGTGGGTAGGAGGCATCAGGCTGTGTTGAGATGATTCACCCAGACTGTTAACGTCCTCCTATCCTTGCGTCACACCCAGAATCTCACCTGGTGCCTCGCCCGACCTAGCAGCAGGGGCAGGGGCAATTAATACGAAGGAACGCAAGTGTACGGCCGCTCCTCTCTAAATTAAGCTTTGCAATTGTTACTCGATCTGGTCTGCTTTAGAGTCCAGGAACAGGACTCATGGATGTTGTTTACTCTCACAGCTAGGAAACCTTTAAAAACCTCCTAAACTGTGATGTTAATGTTGAACCAAGCTCTTCATTTCCAAGAACAGAGTGATGAAATAAGAATCCATAATTTTACATTTTGTTTTGCTTTAATCAATGATTTGCAGGGGGAACAGCGTATAAGCACAATAATACAGTGAATTACATTTGATTATATGGATAATACATATTAATTGGCTAGGTTGGTCGCCAAACTTGAGGTTGGACAGTCCGACTGACAGGGAGTTTCCGTGAGTTGTTCTTTTGAGGTTACGTGAGGGAGCAGAGCTGGGAGCTTCCTTGAGTCTTGCTGGCTTCAGTTGGAACGCATTCCTCTCTCATCAAACTCGGCCACACCCGAGAGCCCTCAGGGTAGTGTCGATGCACCTCAGTGCTCCCAAACCCCACATAAACAGCTTCAACTCACAACCTAATCCAATAAATGTTATCTCTCACCACTTCCAATAACTTCCTGCAACCCTGAGCAAATAATTCCAACAGATAATTACCGTAACCTCTCTACTTGCGATCCTAAGTGCTACTGTTCTGATCTGGAATAATGCTTGTAGGAGGACAGAATTTTCGACAGGTCTCCTTACCATCACTCTTCTGGTGTAGTAAGGAGCTGATTCCCTCACTCCTCTGGAATGAGGTGGCCCAAGGCTCAACAGCTGTTAAAAATTTGAAGAAAAAAGGATCTGGACTCAGGACCTGGCTGAAGCGAAAAGCAGCTTGTTTCTGCTCAAAAGGAGTCTTCTCCTTGGGTCTGTCCTCTTCTTCTCCCCAGCTGGAGCCGTTCAAAACCTGTCCTGTTCTTCTTGGACTCCGGTCGTCTTTCAGCATTATTCTGTTAGATCAGCGAGTATTTATAGCTTAAATACTGGTTACCTCCTTACTGGGATGTACCCAGGTCAGGCTATCCCAGAATTCATATGCATGTCTATGGGAAAGATTGCATCACTCCTAATGCATATTAAAACTGGGAGTCGTTTTCATTGGACTGGTTTGAGCTAGATTTTTCTGCTTCAACCCCTAAGCTGTGTTTTCTGCTCTGTGTCCTTTTGTGGATTTGTTTTTTGCTCAGAGTGCGGGAAGTCATGTGAGTTGGGAGAAAACATTTCACAATCACTTGAAAAACACTTCTCTTCTCATTCATTACAGATCTCAGGTTACACATAAAACATAGTAAAACATTGTACCCTTTGCATCAGGTTTACATGAGTACACAATTACAATTACAACTTTGATTATAGTTGTTGGTACATTCGTAGATTAACAGTTTTTCTAAATATATAAAGATTAACATTCTCATGAAAAGGGAATCTATTCCTAATCTTTTTCCTGTTCCTCTCTCTGCTCAGCTCGTGCGTGTGTGTGTGTGTGTGTGTGTGTGCGTGCTTCTACTGGGTACATCTGGTTCTGATTATACCAAAGTCGGTAAACACATTCTAAAGCAATGTGTCATCTTGGCTGCTTTCTGCTAAAAGTTTCTTCTGACATGCTGAAGTATACAGGGAACCCTTGACTTACGAACGGGTTCCAGACCTATGGACCGTTCGTATGTCGAAAATGACGTACCGGTAGGTCGGATCATATAGTAATTTTTTTTAAAATAAATGAATACATGTACAGTACTGTACAGTCACCAAGCACTTAGCCTATCCTAACACAGTTTTTAAAGATGAAGGAGTCAGTTGAATTGTCTCCCTCCTCCCCAGCAGGCTCCATTCACATAAAGGGAGCTACTTTCACTTTATGTGAAAGGGAGACAATTCAACTCACTCCTTCATCTTTAAAAACTGTGTTAGGATAGGCTAAGTGCTTGGTGACTGTACAGTACTGTACATGTATTCATTTATTTAAAAATAAATATATATATATATTTTTTTTTTACAGTGCGTTCGTAAGTCCGGGTTGCCGTAGGTCGGGGGTGCCGTAAGTCGAGGGTTCCCTGTACATTGAAAGTTTTACCTCCAGCATATACTTTTAAGATACTTGAGTGTTCTTTTAACGGTCTGAATCCACTACCAGGCCACACTAATTGACAATGGCAATAGGTGAAGGTAAGAATGTAGACTGATCGATAAACAGAGAGCTTTATTTTACATCTCAGCTCCCTCCTCACCACAACAGACTGGCACAGAGTCCGCAATACTGCAGATGCTGCACCAATCCATCTATCAATCTCGTACTCCATTCTTCCCTCACTCATGAACAAAACCCTGAGATACTTGAACTCCACTTGAAGTAGAACATAAAGTTTGAACTGAAGAGGGCAATCCACCCTTTTTTAACTGCGGACCGTGGCCTCAGATTTGAGGATGCTGATTCTCACCAGCTGCTTCACACTTTGATGTGAACCACTCCAGTGACAGCTGAAGGTCATGGCACGATGTCGCCAACAGGACCACATCATCTGCAAAGAGCAGAGATGGAATCCAGAGGCCACCAAAACAGACTTCCTCCATCCCCCACTGTAAAAATTTGTCCATAAAAGTTATGAACAGAATCGATGACAACGGACAGCCCTGGCAGAGTCCAACTCCCATCCTGAAGGGGTCAGACTTACTACAGGCAATGTGAACCAAACTCTCGCACTGCTTGTATGGGGACTGAACAGCCTGTAGCAATTGACCCCCAATCCCATACTCGTACGTCAGTAAAAGAAGTAGTAAAATAAACAGCCTAATACTGTACTACAATAAATATGGAGTTTAACATGCACAATTCTGACATTGTTTATTCCATATTTTGATGTTATAACATGATGTAAACATTACTCACCTTACAGGAATGACATTGTAGTTATAAAAAAACCTATACAGGTTAGTTTAATTAAAACACAGTTAGTTCATTTACATGAGAGATTTGTTAATTAACCAATTTACTAATTAATTAAATCACAGTTCCCTCAGAAATAGCAGGAATAACATTTCTTGGAGCCTGGCCATTTGAAAAGACAAATAATATGATTGGTTGGTTGGTTCTTATTGCAGTTAATGAACCAGTATTTTAGAAACAACATCTGTAGTCCAAATTATGATTTAAGGTTTAATTAGTTTATTTTTAAAGTATTCTTAAGAAACTAGGAGCAAATCATAGTTTAGTAACTTGTTGAAAAGTGTCACAGAATATTTATTTTTACAAAATCAAAACAAATTTTAAGTGGGCAATAAGATAAGAGTTGCATCTCATGGCCTATAAAAGATATTTTAATATTTTCAGTTAGAAAGTTTTCACTCCTGTGTGGACTCTCATGTGTCTGTTTAAATTTGGCTTCCGACTAAATCTTTGTCCACAAAGTTCACAAGGAAACGGTTTGTCTCCGGTGTGGATTCCCATGTGTGAGTTTAAAGCTGACTTCTGACTAAATCTTTGTCCACAAAGTTCACAAGGAAATGGTTTGTGTCCTGTGTGGACACTCATGTGTCTGTTTAAAGATGACTTATGCCTAAATCTTTGTCCACAAAGTTCACAAGGAAATGGTTTAGCTCCTGTGTGGACTCTCATGTGCATGACTAAATGTGTGTTCCGACTAAATCTTTGTCCACAACATTCACAAGGAAATGGTTTGTCCCCTGTGTGAACTCTCATGTGTATGTTTAAAGTTGTGTTCCGACTAAATCTTTGTCCACAAAGTTCACAAGGAAACGGTTTGTTCCCTGTGTGGACACTCATGTGTGTGATTAGTTGTGATTTGTAAGTAAATATTTTACTGCAGTCTTCACAGCTTATTGATTTTGGCCTTGTCTCGACTTTCCTGCATGACTCTACACTTTTCTTCTTTCCAACACATTTCTTTTTAAGCAGACATCTTGAAGACTTCACTCCTGAATGACTTGTCATGTGTCTTTGAAGAGTCTGGTTACTGACATACTGTTTACCACACTTAGAGCAGCCCAAAGATTTGTTGACAGATTTTACCTCTGATTCAGGAGCCCTGCTCTCCTTCCACTCATTCATAATGTCTTCACGTTCTGATTCAGTCTGATGAGTTATTTAGTGGAGAGTCAGGATTGGTCCTTTCACCATCGTCTTCATTGTCCTCATTAAGGTCAGTCTTTGTGACTCTTTAAATCTGGGTTCCTGGTAAATTTGTTTTTATCCTCCTTGCTCTTTAAAGGAACTGTAGTGACCAAAAACCTGATATTGGGCTCCTCTATATCGAGTTGGTCTCCCACTAGACTGGTCCGAGTGTCTTCTCTTCCATTCTATGATAAGAGGCTCTGGGTCCTGCTGGTCCACATCAGGCCTTCAATCTTGAGGAGCTTCTTTTTTTTAATCACCACCAAACACAGGCAGGAACCACTGAAACACATGTACATTAAGGACAATGTTATTCAAAACACACACACACACACACACACACACACACACGCACACGCACGCGCACGCGCACGCACACGCACACGCACACGCACACGCACACACACACACACACTATTTTACCCTCACAATCACCATCTTCTGTCTGCATATACTGTACAATGATAATGCCAGTTATTTTAGTTTCAGGGTTTAACATCCCTCCAGCCCTCGTCTAACCAGTAACTGGACCCCCCTTGACTTCTGAGTATTACCCAAACAACACTACGGTCAGGCCCTCTTAGGCTGGGTTCAAGAAAGATTTGACGAGGTACTAACAACCTTCCTCTGCAGGACACACCCTATTTCACCTCACAGCTCTTGGTCAAGTAGCCATGACCCCAAAGTTTACCATAAGGTATCCTGCATTATGGCTGCTCTTCCTATATTTGACATTTTGCAAATGGTACAAGACCTGGTAATTTTCCTAGGCCAGGACAAGTTGGCCATGTGGAGTTCAAAAATCTAAGTAACTGTTCAAAACCTCCAAAAAATCTCAGAACCAAGCACATTTTCCAGTGTTAATTTTGACAGCTATTTTTAATTTAGTTTTAGTCTTAGTCATGTGACTAAAACATCATTTAGTTTTAGTCATTACTTAGTCATCAGAATTTTTTTGTTTTAGTCTAATTTTAGTTGACAAATCAATGAAAACATTTAGTCGACTAAATCTACAGTCAATTAAGTCGACTAAGTTATACATAGTAAAAACTTTTCATCAATTCTCTGTAGTTACTAAAACAAAACAATGTTTTAACCATAATATTAATATTAATATGCAATACATACAACAACAAATAAAACTTTTTTCAAACATTATTTGTCTAACCTTGCTTTTAACAGTAAAACTACAAGCAGTACTTGAATCCAGTGTTAATTTTGACAGCTATTTTTAATTTAGTTTTAGTCTTAGTCATGTGACTAAAACATCATTTAGTTTTAGTCATTACTTAGTCATCAGAATTTTTTTTGTTTTAGTCTAATTTTAGTCGACAAATCAATGAAAACATTTAGTCGACGAAAATAATTAGTCGACAAAATTAACACTGACATTTTCTGAGTAAGTACAGCAAAGAGTATGTAACATTCAGATGCCATCAGGAAAATGAGTCCAACACTAGGGCTGAACAATTAATTGCATTTGCAATAATATCGCAATATGATAAAATTAGATTTTCTAATTGCGAAGGCTGCAATTTGACTGGTCACGTGACACAAATCTTTATCAACACTTAAAAAAACACCACAAAGACATTTACGATGGTTGCATGGCTAGAATGACAACAACCAGTGCTTCAACTTCAAGTAAGCAAAGTATCAGCCGACAGGGATCACTGACCCAACTGTTTGAACTTCAACAGTAACTGCGTTACTATGCAAATGCGGGATCTCTGGCTCTTCCTACTGGAGCTGATGCCGGAGGAGGGAAGTTTTCACATGTACCCCAAAGTTGAGTTACATGTACGGCAGGTCTGTGTGTCATTTATGTTAGTATTCTTTTTTTTTTTTCATGTATAAGTTTAGAGGTTGTTAAAAAAGAGAGGTTGCACCCCACTAATAAAACTAGATGTAATCTATGGACGGATAAAATAATCTTTGCTATTATAAAAATGGGAGCAGAAAATAGTCAACAATCAGATATGAACAACATTAAATTCTGCACTTTTAATGTCAAGGGGATACATCACCCAATAAAACGGAAGAAAATATTAAGCTTTCTAAAAAAAGAAGATACAAATTGCATTTCTTCAGGAAACCCATCTGGTGGATAAAGAGCACTTGAAACTTAAGCGAGAATGGGTGGGCCAAGTCTTTTATTCCTCCTTCTCCTCTAATAGCAGAGGGGTAGCCATTTTAATACATAGAGCAGTACCTTTTGTACCTGAGTCTTACAAACAGGACTCAGAAGGCAGATACATCCTCGTTCAAGGGTCCCTTTGGGGTACATCTATTACAATGATGAATATCTATGCTCCTAACCCGCCGCCCCCATCATTCTGGACAGAGATAGCAGCTGAACTGGAGGAATATAAGAGCCCTCTAACGGTGCTGGGCGGTGATTTCAATTGTTGTTTAAATGAAAAGAAGGACAGGTCCACAGTAACAGCACAGAGAAAATCAAGTACAGGGACGCCACTGATGAAAATGTTAAATGATACATCACTGACAGATGTATGGAGAACCCTGAATCCATTAGATAGGGATTTTACTTTCTATTCCAACCCACACAATTCATATTCAAGAATCGATTTTTTCTTTATACCTCCTCAGATTATGGGACAAGTTACTGCATGCTCTATAGGGTCAATCCATATCAGTGACCATGCCCCAGTTTACATGCAATTGTCAATTACTGATACTACAGCTGATAAACCAAAGTGGCGCTTCCCGTCATATTTACTTAATGATAAAAATTTTAAGGAGAAAATGGAAGCGGAAATAAAACAATTTTTTGAAATAAATGATACTAATGACACAAGTCCAGAGTTTCTCTGGGAAGCTGCAAAGGCTTATTTAAGAGGGTTCACAATTTCATATATGGCACATCGTAAGAAAACATTACAGATGAAACAAAACAGATTGGAGATGGACCTAAAGCAGGCAGAAGCTATTCATAAATCCCAACCTACTAAAGTAAATCTTGTTAAGGTACAAACTATTAGAGCTGCTCTGGATTCAATTATAAATGAAAAGGCTGTGAGGTCATTATTCTACCAAAGACAACGTATGTATGAATATGGAAATAAACCTAGTAAATACTTGGCACGCCTGCTCAACCAGAGACAACATAACAATATAGCAAGCATTAGAGATGCAAAGGGTAACAGACACTTTGATTTTAAAAAAATTAGTTCTGTGTTCGTGTCATTTTACAAATCTTTATACAAATCTGATAACAATAGCACGAAAGAGGAACTGGATAAATTTCTTTCTAGAGTCAAGCTGCCAACACTGACAGAACAGCAGCAAGACATTATGGGTGGACCCATACAGGAAAAAGAAATATTGGAAGCAATAGCACTAATGCGTAGTGGGAAATCACCAGGTTCTGATGGATTTTTAGTCGAATGGTTTAAAGCATATAAGCATAATCTTACTACGCATCTAACTAAAACTTTTAATTACAGCTTTAATGTTACACACCGGTTGCCAGAAACAATGTCTTCAGCTAATATTAGTCTAATCTTGAAAAAAAACAAAAACAAAGACCCAGAAGACCCAGCCTCTTACAGGCCCATCTCACTTATTAATGTGGATGCAAAGATTCTGGCGAAGGTGCTGACCCTCAGGCTTGAACCTATGCTTTGTAGTTCAATATTTTTTTTGGCAAATTGTTTCTTGTTTTTTATTGGTTAGAGTTGATTGTTGTTTGATTTGATGGACTGTAAGAGGGGGCAGTTAAAATAAGAT
>JBBPBX010002925.1:3099-15080 GCA_038048925.1 Garcialebias charrua
TATATATATATATATATATATATAAAACTAGCTAACATGATAATGATAAAAAAATGCAGATTTCAACAAGAACGTTTTTAAAGTCACTGAAGAGATGTTGATGTATTTCTGTGGGAAATGTATTTTAAATAAAGTAAATGACAAAATACTGAATAAATAAATAATAAAATGACGTGTGAATGTTTGGCACAAAGTGCAGAATTAAAAATAATGAGACTGTAAAATACAGGAAAATAAAAACAGCATAAACGTGTGGACGGTGAATCAGCTGCTGAATGTTTTGCACAAAGCTCTGAGCTGCTCGTCTCATTGATTTCAGGAGAACCTGCAGAATGTGGGTCAGTCAGAACCTGCAGAATGTGGGTCAGTCAGAACCGGTCAGAGCTGCTCTGTGTTCGAGCTCTCAGCTACTAAAACATCACACTTTAGCTGTTTGTGTTCATCTGTCAGCTGTAGATGCACACCCAGTAATTACTTTGAGAGTTACATTGTCGCCCGCCCTCGCCTCTCCGTGGCAGGCAGTGATATGAACGTTAGCCGAACATGGGCAGACTTACAAAGTGGACCATCTTGCAGGAGCTGAGGCGGTCGTTCAGGCCCGTCCAGCGCTGGTAGTCAGGGTACTCCCCCCTGACCAGGACGTACTGGCAGCCCATGTAGCTGGGCCTCTCGTACACCACCCAGGCCCCGCTCTCCACCCGGATGGAGTTGCAACGGCTCAGGTAGGTGTGGAAATCCAAACAGTCGCTGTCGCACTCGTAGCGTCGACCCTGGAAGTTCTTGTCCTCAAAAAAGATGATCTGGGACAGAGGAGGGAGAGAAACATTGAAAGACGTGTGCATGGAGTCAGACCTGCAGGGTCTGGTCCGAGCGGCCTCACCCTGCCCATGTTGATGTGTGGCACAGCTGCTGCGATGCTGAGGGAGGATGCTGATGGATACCCTGAGCTCCTGATGGTGCTCCAGTCTCTCAGTCAGCGCCTTTTATACCTGTCACCCCCCCCCCACTGATAAATGCTTTGTCATGAAAATGAGATCCAAAAATTGAGTCAGTGATTCTAGCTCTATTCAGCTTTTCCAGAAAAGCTATAGAGGATTACAACATAATGGTCCGGCACTGGTACCCGTTCACTGACCCCGCTCCTCTGCTGGCTGGGCTCAGGGCCAACTGTGATTCATGCCCGCTCCACCAGCTCCTGACGTAGAAAGGCCTTTTGGATGGATTCAGATAAAGCACTGTTTACTGACGGACACCTGTGGCCAGACGTCTGGAGAATGATGGCAACATGAGTTTACTCAGAGTGACCTACAAACGCCCAAACAAGGTGAGTTTTTATGTAAAATGCAGATAACAGAACGTATAGTCAACATATCAAGTACTTAAATCAAAGTGTACCATGTTTTCCCAAATATAAGTGTATTTGGACTTGGATCGCATCCAAAGATGACATGACTTTAGATAAGGTTTGACCCCCAAGAGGCGGACTGAGAAAATGACAGAGTCAGGAGTAAAAAAAGCATACTGTCTTTATTTGTTTGTTTGTTTAATTGATAGGGACAGACACACATCGACATAGACAAACTGAGTAAAACGGCATCATAGTGCAATAGCAACAGCTAATTTGCAGCACTTGTCAATTATTTACAGGTGTGTGTGTGTGTGTGTGTGGGGGGGGGGGGGTAGTCTCTGGACTGCAAGGGAAAAATGGACAAGGTGAGGATCTGGGAAATTTTCAGATAATTGATACATTTATAGAGTTCGCTCTTACGAGTTTTCTTTATGGTTGGAGCTGGGGGGGGTAAGAGCTGACAGGCTTCCAGATGATCCTTGCTGCAGGAGAGGCGAGTACTGAGAGGAGCAGGTTGTCTGAGGTTGCCAGTTGTCCTTCAGGCTGTCTTTTGGGTACTCATGGGACACGATCAGGACTAGATGAAGGAGCGAGGAGGCCTTAGACGGCTGCAGGAGAGCAAAACTTTTAGAATCAAAGTTTCCACAGACAGTGTAGTGACCTTTACCATAAGTTCATTTCCCAGGACTGGAGGAATGTCTGGCAGAGGCTTTTATACCCAGCAGAGCAGTCCTCCATATCAGGAGCGGTGTGGAGTGGTGGCTGATTAATAATAATAAATAATAATCGTTTTATTTAAAAGCGCCTTTCAGGACACCCAAGGACACTTAACAAACGAATACAGTTCAAACATTATCAGTGACAAATTGAAATATATAATAAATATAGAATATAAAATACAAAATAATAAAAATCCATTTAGTAAAGTTAGTGATAAGCTAGTCTAAAGAGATGTGTTTTCAGGGCTGTCTTGAACAGAGAAAGGGAGGTGGTGTTTCGAAGGTCTGGTGGTAGAGCGTTCCAGAGGTGAGGGGCAGAGCAGGTGAAGGCCCTGCTCCCCATGGTGGAGAGGCGGGCAGAGGGTACATGGAGATGTAGTGAAGAGGAGGATCTGAGAGAGCGTGATGGGATGGAGATTTGTAGGAGGTCAGATAGATAAGGAGGGGCAAGGTTGTGGATAGATTTGAACGTGAGGAGTAGAATTTTGAAGATGATGATGGCCCAATGTTTGGACTTTTTTCCAGCATCACTTGTTCTACAGTGGAAAGGACTTGGCTGCTTCGTCTTCAGAGCAAACTGTTGATGATGATGATTGGGATCGGCTGCAGCTGTGGAGAACTTGAGTGTGGCTGGCAACCCTAGAAGTCCCACAGAAAGATTTGGACAAGAGACAAATAAAAGGTCCTAATAAGAAGCAGCTGAAGAAGAATTTTGTAACTAATTAGGTTTATTGTCAAAAGTTACTACTGTAACTACGGTTCTATGAGGCAGTGCTTCCAAGAATGCTCATTCGTGCTTGGAAGCACTGCCTCTGGCGGTCAGGAGGGATGAAATAGAACAACAGATCAGTAAGAGGACAGTGTATAAAAAGAGACTTTTAGAGAGGCTGGATCTTATGGATCCATCTAAAGGGTCGTTGGTTGGTCACATATAGCTTCTATGGTGCACCTGCTCCTCGGATGGAGAAGGGTGGACTGTCCTCTCTGGGTTGGGGTTGAGTTTCTGCCTTGAGTATCAGTGTTTTGTTCACGGGTGGGGGAAGAATCGAGCGTGAGCTCGACAGATGGATCAGTGCAGCGTCTGCAGTATTGTGAACTCTGCTGGTCCGTTGTGGTGAAGATGGAGCTGTTTATTGATCGGTCTACGTTCCTACTCTCGCCTTGGTCACAAAGTCTGGGTAGTGACCAAAAGAACAAGACTGTGGATCCATGCAGTCAAAACACCAGTTGAAGTGGCTTAGGCATCTGGTAAAGATGCCTCCTTCCAGATATTTTCTGGGCATGTCCAACTGAAAGGAGACCCAAGACACCCTGGAGAGACCATCTGAACACCTTGGAGTCCTCTCAGAAGAGCTGGCTGTAGAAAGAGATGTCTGGACCTCACTAGTCAGGCTGCGGCCCACAAGACCTGAGAAGATGGATGGACGATGGGTGTTTTTATAGATGGATGGATGGATGTTTATTATTATGGATGGATGCTTTTTATGGATTGATGTTTTTTATGGAGGGATTTTTTGATGGATGTTTTATGGATGGATGTTTGTTATGGATCGGTGGATGAATGGTCATTTATGGATGGATTGATGTTTTTATGTATGGATGGATGTTTTGTGGATGGATGAATGTCTTTTTGATGGATGGATGAATGTTTATGGATTGGTGAATGAATGGTATTTTATGTATGGATGGATGTTTTTATGGATGGATGGATGTTTTGTGGATGGATGTTTTATGGATGGACGTTTTTTAGGGATGGATGTTTATGGATTGGTGAATGAATGGTATTTTATGTATGGATGGATGTTTTATGGATGGATGTTTGTTATGGATAGGTGGATGAATGGATGGATATTTTTATGCATGTATGTATGTTTTGTGGATGGATGAATGTTTTTTTTGATGGATGATGTATGTTTATAGATTGGTGAATGAATGGTATTTTATGTATGGATGGATGTTTTGTGGATGGATGAATGTTTTTTTTGATGGATGATGTATGTTTATAGATTGGTGAATGAATGGTATTTTATGTATGGATGAATGTTTTGTGGATGGATGAACGTTTTATGGATGGATGAATGGTATTTCATCCTTCCCTGTCCCAGTGTTGGTTTTCCCCTCCCCCACTTCAACTCGGTGGTCAGAAATCTTGGAGTGCAGTTTGACTCCAATTTAAAGTTTGATAAACAGATCAGTTCTGTTGTCAAGACCAGCTTCTTTCAGCTCCGTCTGCTCTCCAAAGTCAAGTCATTTCTTAGTCGTGGTGATCTGGAGAAGGCCATCCATGCCTTTGTGACCTCCAGACTTGACTATTGTAATGCTTTGTATCTTGGCATTAATCAATCCTCCATCTCCCGTTTACAGCTTGTACAGAACTCTGCCGCGCGCTTTTTGACCAACACACGAAAATATGAACACATCACTCCTGTCCTGTCCTCTCTACACTGGCTCCCAGTTCAGTTCAGGATACAGTTCAAGTTGCTGCTGTTTGTTTTCAAAGCTCTGAATGGACTTGCTCCCCTCTACATCTCAGAACTTCTGAAAGCCCATCAGCCTGGCAGGGACTTACGATCTGCCAGTCAACACCTGCTGGAGGTGCCTCGCTCGAGGTACAAGCAATGGGGAGACCGGTCATTTTCTGTTGCCGGCCCAAAAGCCTGGAACAGCCTCCCCCTTGAGCTGCGTGCCACCTCTGATCTGACTCTGTTCAAAACCAAACTGAAGACCCACTTGTTCAAAAAAGCTTTCAGTGTGTAACTTTTATTATTTTGTATTTTAGTATGTAGCATCTTTATTTCAATTGCATTTTTATTTCACTTGTTCAAAAAAGCTTTCTGTGTGTAACTTTTATTACTTGTGTTATTTTAGTATGTAGCATTTTTTATTTCCATTGCCTTCTTTTATCGCTGTGGTTTCTTATTCTATTTTCATTGATCTATTGTTCCCGTTTATTTTTCTTTTTATCCTGTTAAGCACCTTGGTCAATGCAAGGCATTGTGGAAGGTGCTATACAAATAAAGTTTATTATTATTATTATTATTTTATTATTTTATGGATGGATGTTTTTTTATAGTTGGATGTTTTTATTTTTATTCGTGGAACACTGGACCAGCTCTACACCCTCAACAGGTCCTGGAGGGTGCGTGGGAGTTTGCCCAACCAGTTTACATGTGCTTTGTGGACTTGGAAAAGGCATTCGACCGCGTCCCTCGGGGGGTTCTGTGGGGGGTACTCCGGGAGTATGGGGTACCAGGCCCTTTGATAAGGGCTGTTAGGTCCCTGTACGACCGGTGTCAGAGCTTGGTCCGCATTGCCGGCAGTAAGTCAGGCTCGTTTCCGGTGAGAGTTGGACTCCGCCAAGGTTGCCCTTTGTCACCGATTCTGTTCATAACTTTTATGGACAGAATTTCTAGGCGCAGCCAAGGTGTTGAGAGGATCCGTTTTGGTGACCTTAGAATCGCTTCTCTGTTTTTTGCAGATGATGTGGTCCTATTGGCTTCATCAGTTCGTGATCTACAGCTTTCACTGGAGCGGTTTGCAGCTGAATGTGATGCAGCCGGGATGAGGATCAGTTCCTCCAAATCCGAGGCCATGGTCTTGAGCCGGAAAAGGGTAGCATGCCCTCTCCGGGTCGGGGAGGAGGTCCTGCCCCAAGTGGAGGAGTTTAAGTATCTCGGGATCTTGTTCACGAATGAGGGAAAACTGGAGCGTGAGATCGATAGGCGGATAGGTGCAGCGTCCGCAGTGAAGCGGGCGCTGTACCGGTCTGTCGTGGTGAAGAGAGAGCTGAGTCAAAAGGCAAAGCTCTCAATTTACCGATCGATCTACGTTCCCACCCTCATCTATGGTCATGAGCTTTGGGTTATGACCGAAAGAACAAGATCTCGGATACAAGCGGCTGAAATGAGTTTTCTCCGCAGGGTGGCTGGACTCTCCCTTAGAGATAGGGTGAGAAGCTCAGTCATCCGGGAGGGACTCGGAGTAGAGCCGCTGCTTCTCCACATCGAGAGGAGCCAGTTGAGGTGGCTCGGGCATCTGGTTAGGATGCCTCCTGGACGCCTCCCTGGTGAGGTGTTCCGGGCATGTCCCACCGGGAGGAGACCCAGAGGAAGACCCAGGACGCGCTGGAGGGACTATGTTTCTCGGCTGGCCTGGGAACGCCTTGGGATTCCCCCGGAGGAGCTGCTCCAAGTGGCTGGGGAGAGGGAAGTCTGGGCCTCCCTACTTAGGCTGCTACCCCCGCGACCCGACCCCGGATAAGCGGACGAAAATGGATGGATGGATGTTTTTATGGATGGTCTGTCCATCTCACGCTCCATTCTTCTCACTTGTGAACAAAACAGATACTTGAACTCCTCCACTTGAGGCAGAACCTCGACCCAAAGAGATCAATCCACCCTTTTCTGACGAGGACCATGGCCGCAGATTCTGCTCAGGTTTCTTCTCAGGAAGTAGAGGTGTAATTATGAATGTTAGCTTATAGAAATGCACACAAAACCAGTGAAACATTAAACGTTTGTAGAAGAAAGTCTATTTCAAGAACATACAAACTGCACCTAGTTGAAGGGTGCAAACACAAGTGGAAGACTTTTCTCCTACGGTTTAAAGTTTTAATGTTACTGCGCAGATCAGTCACTGTACTGTATGTCACAAAATGAAAGATGGGTCAAAAAAAAATCAGGTTTACAAGAGATTGAACAGGTCAAATAAATGACTGACAGGTGTTTTAATAATAATAATTAATTTAATTTATAACGCACTTTTCATTAACAAAAATCTCAGAGTGCTACAAAGTGCATCAAAATCAAAAATAAAATAAAACAAGTGATAAATCAAGTAAAATCAACAATAATATCAACTACGATCAAAGGTAAAATAATGTGGAGGCAGAATAGGCTTGCTTAAACGAAAAGTCTTTAAGCCGTAAAGTCCATGACCCACCATGTTTTCAAATTGCATCGCCATTAATATTTATTAGTTTATTTAAAAATAATACAGGAGCGTTTATTTATATTGTAGAGAAATAATGCAAAATGTGTTATTTCATGATTTATAGCAGATTTTAGCAGAAGCTCCGGGAAGATCTGCCCCTCTCCAAATATGGGCATTCACATCACTAAAGATTCCGCCTTGGAGTTACAGGCGGAGTTTTAATAAGCCTTCATCAACTTCCATGACCGCTGCTCAAAGAGAGGAAAAAAAAAGAGAAGCGGTTGCTCACTGATGTCTGTCATATTCTGAGCAGCATCCACGTAGACATACTAGTTTAATTCGCTTGATCGCGACAAATTCATTCATTTCCGCATCGCCTTTTTATTCTCTCCCCTGACCAGACAGGTCGGGAGTAGAAAGGCAGCCGCAGCGCGGAGCTCTGTCGGTCTGGATGTACCATCGCGCGCGGGCTTCCCCGTGCTCTCTGTGCTTCCCCGTGCTCCAGCAACAAGGCTGGACAGAACCGAGCCCCAGCACGAACTTCAAAGCTGACCCGCAGCGGAACGGGGAGCCAGGGAGAAGCCGCACGGCTCGCTCCTCTCTGGGCAGAGGAGAGGAGAGCAGCCAGCAACAGTCGCAGCGGTGTTATATCTTATTAAAAAGGTCTATAAAATAAATAATAAATAAAAGCAGACCACTGGTCCAGTTGTACACAAAAATGCACCAGGAAATATGCAGTTTTACTCTCACTCTCATAAACCTCCATGGAAACTCACTCCTACCTTCTGCCTTGCTTTCTGGGTGGAGATCAATGTAACGAAAGGCATGACCCTTCGGGACTTTTCGGCCAGGTTTCCGGATTCATTCGGGAGTGGGTTTTTTTTTTTTTTTTTTAACCCTCGCCTGGCCCAAATGCAAAAATGAAAATAAAATTCATAAAATACTACAGTAATTCTCCAATATGGTGAATTGTTACTGTCACGGTGGGTGTTGTCCTTTAAAGTCAACCAGTGACTGTGGAGCTCTCAGGTCGTCAGGGAGGGAGTTCCATAGGCGGGGGGCAGCCACACAGAATGCCCTGTCTCCCATGGTCCTTAATTTGGTTCGTGGAATGTGAAGTAGATTACTGTTCTGTGATCGTAGAGACCGGGTGGATGAATATGGTGCAAGAATGTCCTTTAGATAGTCAGGTGAAGTGCCGTGCAAGCATTGATGTGTAATGAGAGCAGTTTTGTACTGAATTCTGTAGGTGACAGGAAGC
Organism: Garcialebias charrua; assembly: GCA_038048925.1. Lineage (NCBI taxonomy): Eukaryota > Metazoa > Chordata > Actinopteri > Cyprinodontiformes > Rivulidae > Garcialebias > Garcialebias charrua. The sequence continues at coordinate 11,360 of JBBPBX010002925.1, forward strand.
CAATGGAGGTTATGGAGAATGGGTGTAATATGTTCAAATTTACGAACTCTCAACAGAATCCTTGCTGCACTGTTTTGAATATATTGAAGTTTCTGAAGGTTTTTGCCAGGGATTCCAATAAACAGGGAGTTGCAGTAGTCGAGCCTGGAGGAGACAAAGGCATGGACGAGTTTCTCAGCATCAGAAAAAGTCAGAGATGGGCGAAGTCTGGAGATGTTTCGAAGATGGAAGAAGCAAGTTTTAAACAGATGCTTAATGTGATTTTCAAATGTAAGATGAGAGTCCATTTTTATTCCAAGATTTGTAACAGAGGTGGAGAGGGGGATGTCTTGACCAGAGAAGGAGATTGTTGTTAAAGTTGATGTTTGTATCTGGTGAGGGGTGCCAATCAATATGGCCTCAGTCTTGGAGCAGTTTAATTGAAGAAAGTTCTGATTCATCCATGCCCTTATTTCCTCCAGGCAGGTAGAGAGGGCAGTGAGTGAAGATGGAGATGGGGATGATGAGGATGCTCCAGTCCTGATGTAAAGCTGTGTATCGTCGGCATAGCAGTGAAAAGAAATGTTGAACTGATTAATACTTTGACCTAAAGGCAGCATGTAAAGGGAAAACAGCAGGGGCCCCAGAACCGACCCGAGGGCACCACATGGAAAATGAAGCTGCTTTGTGGTGGAACGCAAACCGATGCTTAAAAACGAGTTTCTAGCCGGCTGCGAAACTTAAAATGAATAAAACATCAGTTTGCTTTATTAAAAAAAAAAAAAATAATGCATGTTCTATTATCAAAAATAACCAAACCCACGTTTGTACCTTTGAACTTTTTATTCAAACTTCCTTCATTTGTACTTTTGTTAAGTCTTGCCCAATATTTGGACGTTTTTCCAGCATCACTTGTTCTACAGTGGAAAGGACTTGGCTGCTTCGTCTTCAGAGCAAACCGTTGATGGACACAACTAATCAGCACTACCACTCCTGCTGAGCTGGAACAGTCTGCAGTTCATCTGCAGTTCAAGTACAAATGTCCCCACCAAAAGACACCAAAAAAACCAAAGTGACGCCAAAGGTTCAATGAACCGCAGGAGATTGTCCGCCCTCTGGCGTGGTCCTTGGACGTTTGATGTCTTTAACTTGTCTGGGCTCTGACGCTGCACCACCGGAGTCCTTCGGAGAAGTCATCGTAGACTGGATCAAGCTGTCGAGTTCCTGCCGGTGCCCGGTTTCAAGAAGCCACTCATGGAACTTCAACTCCACCAACTCCTGGAACTCTCGCTTCTGTTCCCTACAGAAGCAGAACGTCGAGGAGAACCCGTTACAACATGGCAGCAAACTAAAAGGCAAGTGTCTAACAGCACGTTACTCTATCAATAGACTTCTAGAGAAATCTACAGGAATGACCCCTGTGTGACCTTGACTTTGTAGCAGGAGTGATGAGGACATGCAACCTCCAGACTAGTGACAGTAAAGACATTCAACAAGTTATCACGCTGAGCAGATCACACGTTATGGCATGGAAATCTGGTTTGAAATCTTTGACCTTGACTTGTAACCTTGGACTTTAGGGTGATAAACGTTGTGAGATTCTCCAACTAGTGATGAAGCAAATGTGTCAAGTTTTGTCAAGTTGTCTCGATGGGGTCAGAAGTTATGGGTGGGACAAGCAAAGCCTTGTTTTAACTTTGACCTTGATCAGTAACTTTGACCTTGGAGCCGAGGTGATGAAAAGTGCACACTGCACCCCGTCTAGTGATGAATCATGTGTTTGAGGTTTCATTAGATTTATCCATCGTATTCACCCACTTCTCTTTTCTGGGTCACGCCAGTAGTCACTGTGTGAGAGGTGGGGGACACCTGGACATGTGTCCAGTCCATCACAGAGACACCTGGACATGTGTCCAGTCCATCACAGAGACACCTGGACATGTGTCCAGTCCATCACAGAGACACCTGGACATGTGTCCAGTCCATAGAGACACCTGGACATGTGTCCAGTCCATCACAGAGACACCTGGACATGTGTCCAGTCCATAGAGACACCTGGACATGTGTCCAGTCCATAGAGACACCTGGACATGTGTCCAGTCCATAGAGACACCTGGACATGTGTCCAGTCCATAGAGACACCTGGACATGTGTCCAGTCCATCACAGAGACACCTGGACATGTCACCAGTCCATCATAGAGTCACCTGGACATGTGTCCAGTCCATCACAGAGACACCTGGACATGTGTCCTGTCCATCACAGAGACACCTGGACATGTGTCCAGTCCATCACAGAGACACCTGGACATGTGTCCAGTCCATCACAGAGACACCTGTCCATCACAGAGACACCTGGACATGTGTCCAGTCCATCACAGAGACACCTGGACATGTGTCCTGTCCATCACAGAGACACCTGGACATGTGTCCAGTCCATCACAGAGACACCTGGACATGTGTCCAGTCCATCACAGAGACACCTGTCCATCACAGAGACACCTGGACATGTGTCCAGTCCATCACAGAGACACCTGGACATGTGTCCAGTCCATCACAGAGACACCTGGACATGTGTCCAGTCCATCACAGAGACACCTGGACATGTGTCCAGTCCATCACAGAGACACCTGGACATGTGTCCAGTCCATCACAGAGACACCTGGACATGTGTCCAGTCCATCACAGAGACACCTGGACATGTGTCCAGTCCATCACAGAGACACCTGGACATGTGTCCAGTCCATCACAGAGACACCTGGACATGTGTCCAGTCCATCACAGAGACACCTGGACATGTGTCCAGTCCATCACAGAGACACCTGGACATGTGTCCAGTCCATCACAGAGACACCTGGACATGTGTCCTGTCCATCACAGAGACACCTGGACATGTCTCCAGTCCACTCACTCTCTCACCTGGGGACAAACTGGTTACCAAAGACCCCAACATGTCTGTGGGAGGAAACCCATGCGTGCTCTGAGAGAACACGCTCTCCACCCAAAAGGCCCCAGGGCAGGAGGTGAACCTGCAACCTTCTGGCCATGAGGCTACAGCTCTAACCACTACACCATCGTGCTGCCCTGATAACAGACAAACGTATTTCTCCATCTTTACACAAGTGATTTCTCTCATTTCTGTCGTGAGGTTTGTCACTCACTTGTTAAGTTGGGCGTCCATCACAGTTTTCTGCCAGCTCTGAATCCTCGTCTGCTTTTCATCCAGAGCTGCCTGGTATTCAGGGGGCAGTCCACCGGGCACCTCGTACGTGTCCCCCTCCATCTGGAAAGGTACAGCCAGTGTGTGAAACTCTGCTGGGGGCAGCAGGCGGCAGCAGGCAGCGTCTTGGCCGGACGGCACGCCGGACGTGGGATTGGCTTGGCCGTCCGTCCCCACAACCAACGGCTGATCCCAGAGGTTGGGGACCACGGCGAGCCCCACGCTGGCCATGTGGTCCTCCAGTGAGGGGTAGAACGTGTGGAAAGGACCCAGGGTGATGTCCGTGTTTCCAGGCAGGAGCAGCGGGCGAGTGGGGGTCAGGGCGTGGACGGTGCAACGAGAGGAGGCTCCGATGGCAACTCTGCCAGCCACGCACACAACACGCACGTTCTGGCAGCTGCAGATGTGAACGCACGTCTGGACTGGACCCAGGACCACCGTGCTGTCACGGCATTTATCAACACTGACGGATCTGGAGAAAACACAAGAACACCACAAACTTTTACTCCCCTCAACAAAGTATT
>JBBPBX010002925.1:17410-43020 GCA_038048925.1 Garcialebias charrua
GCAGTGTTGTGGGGCGTGGCCTGACGGCAGCAGCTGGCTGGGTTCCACCAGCAGGGACAAGATCTCCTCCAGGTGAGACTGCATGAAGGACAGGTGGGCCTGATCGTCCCAGTTCTACCATCAGAGACAGGAGGACGCGTGTCAAAGAACCAGCAGGAGACGACAGGTCAGTCCGGGCGTTGGCTCACCTTGTTCTGAGAGCTCGTCTTGGCTTCTCGCTCTGACGGCGACGGAGAACGGAGGCTGGGCCACTCTTCACCAATCAGAGATTCACGCAGAGACACTCTGTTCAGCTGCTGGACGTAGAGGAAGAGGAGGAACTGCAGCGTGTCCACGAACAGCTGAAGACACAAAACAAACACTCCACTTTGAAGCTGAGAGCAGGCAACACTCAGCCGAAGGTAAAAGTCACCAAGACAACAGGCGAAGTCCAGAACCTCAGGAGGGCCTCGGCCGGTCCGGTAACCCTCACCTTTACCTGGGCTTGAGACCAGAACCAGAGAAACACTGGCTGGTGCTCCCATAGTGGCTGGTTTTACAACCATTCTTCTACTTTCAACCTTTAGCTACTTTTCTGCTATATTTAGTTTTAAGCTGACATGCTACAACTTTTGGCTATTGTTCTGTTACTTTTCAATTTAAACAACTATTCTGCTATTTATAGCTTTTGTTCTGCCAGCAGCCAATCTTCCACTTTTAGCTACTGTTCTGCCACTTTTAACTGTTAGATATTGTTCTGCTACTTTTAGCTACCGTTCAGCCACTTTTAGCTACTGTTAAACTACTAGTTTTAAGTTACAGTTTTGTTACTTGTAGGTTTTGGCTACCATTAGCATTTAGTTAGTTTCTAGCTACTATTAGCTACCATTCTGCTACTATTAGCATTTAGTTGGTTTTTAACTACTATTCTTTTACTTTTAGCTTTTAGCTACCATTCTTCTACAGTACTTTTAGTTTTTGGCTACCATTAGCATTTAGTTAGTTTTTAACTACTATTAGCTACCATTCTGCTACTATTAGCTTTTAGCTACCATTCTGCTACTTTTAGCTTTTAGCTATCATTCTGCTACTTTTAGCTACCATTCTGCTACTTTGAGCTTTTAGCTACCATTAGCATTTAGTTAGTTTTTAGCTACTACTATTAGCGAACATTCTGCTACCATTAGCATTTAGTTGGTTTTTAACTACTATTAGCTACCATTCTGCTACTTTTGGCTACCATTAGCATTTAGTTAGTTTTTAACTACTATTAGCTACCATTCTGCTACTTTTATCTTTTAGCTACCATTCTGCTACTTTTAGCTACCATTCTACTACTTTTAGTTTTTGGCTACCATTAGCATTTAGTTAGTTTTTAGCTACTATTAGCTACCATTCTACTACTATTAGCATTTAGTTAGTTTTTAACTACCATTAGCTATTCTGCTACTTTTAGCTACCATTCTGCTACGTTTAGCTATTGTTCAACTACTTCAAGCTTTTAGCTCCAGTTTTTCTTCGTGTAGTTTTTAGTTACGGTACCTTTAGCTACATTCTGCTACTTTTAGGTACAGCTTTTTCACTTTTAGCTTTGAGCTATAAATCCGCTCATTTTAGCCAGCATTTTGTTTCTTTTAGCTTTAAGTCACCCTTTTACTACTTGTAAATTTTAGCTAACTTTTGCTATTTTAGCTTTTTCTTCTTTTATATTTAGCTTGTTTTAGCTCTTTAAAACCTCAGTTCCAGGCCACTTGGCAGCTTCTCTGGTTCACCTTGTTCCTCTGGTGGTCCAGCTGGCTCTTGGAGGAGCACTGGGACAGGAGCTCGGCCCGCTCCAGCCTTTCCTGTGGCGTGCGACACACCAGAAGGTCAAAGGTCTCGAAGAAGAGCCACGCCATGTCCTCAGACAGCAACAGCTTCCCGCAGGCGATGTGTCTCCACATCGGCCAGCCCAAAGTGGGGAAGCAGCCGTCTCGTGTTTGCACGTAGGCAGCCATTTTACGGAGATAGTAAAGGCTGAGTTTGGAGCAAGGAGCCACCTGTGGAGACGTTGGCCGGAGTTCAATAAAAACATGTAGATCTACAGGATGTCAGTCAGCAGGAGGAGGGGTCTACCTGCAGGGCGCCCAGCAAGAAGGGCTCCATCCGTGGCCAAATGTTCACACCGTCTGTCTCCATGTCTGAAACAAAAAGAGGTCCTCAGACTTTATGGTCTCAGAATAAACCGTACACCCCTGATGGACAAAAGTTCTTAAAATACGAAATGCTGATTAATTACAGCCACACATCAAAGGATGCAAGCAGGTGGTGTTGAACTGTAGCGGGTGGTGTTGAACTGTAGCGGGTGGTGTTGAACTGTAGCGGGTGGTGTTGAACTGTAGCGGGCGGTGTTGAACTGTAGCGGGCGGTTGAACTGTAGCAGGTGGCGTTGAACTGTAGCAGGTGGCGTTGAACTGTAGCAGGTGGCGTTGAACTGTAGCAGGTGGCGTTGAACTGTAGCAGGTGGCGTTGAACTGTAGCAGGTGGCGTTGAACTGTAGCAGGTGGCGTTGAACTGTAGCAGGTGGCGTTGAACTGTAGCAGGTGGCGTTGAACTGTAGCAGGTGGCGTTGAACTGTAGCAGGTGGCGTTGAACTGTAGCAGGTGGCGTTGAACTGTAGCAGGTGGCGTTGAACTGTAGCAGGTGGCGTTGAACTGTAGCAGGTGGCGTTGAACTGTAGCAGGTGGCGTTGAACTGTAGCAGGTGGCGTTGAACTGTAGCAGGTGGCGTTGAACTGTAGCAGGTGGCGTTGAACTGTAGCAGGTGGCGTTGAACTGTAGCAGGTGGCGTTGAACTGTAGCAGGTGGCGTTGAACTGTAGCAGGTGGCGTTGAACTGTAGCAGGTGGCGTTGAACTGTAGCAGGTGGCGTTGAACTGTAGCAGGTGGCGTAGAACTGTAGCAGGTGGCGTTGAACTGTAGCAGGTGGCGTTGAACTGTAGCAGGTGGCGTTGAACTGTAGCAGGTGGTTGAACTGTAGCAGGTGGTGTTGAACTGTAGCAGGTGGCGTTGAACTGTAGCAGGTGGCGTTGAACTGTAGCAGGTGGCGTTGAACTGTAGCAGGTGGCGTTGAACTGTAGCAGGTGGTGTTAGCAGGTGGTGTTGAACTGTAGCAGGTGGCGTTGAACTGTAGCAGGTGGCGTTGAACTGTAGCAGGTGGTGTTGAACTGTAGCAGGTGGTGTTGAACTGTAGCAGGTGGTTGAACTGTAGCAGGTGGTGTTGAACTGTAGCAGGTGGCGTTGAACTGTAGCAGGTGGTGTTGAACTGTAGCAGGTGGTGTTGAACTGTAGCAGGTGGTGTTGAACTGTAGCAGGTGGCGTTGAACTGTAGCAGGTGGCGTTGAACTGTAGCAGGTGGTGTTGAACTGTAGCAGGTGGTGTTGAACTGTAGCAGGTGGCGTTGAACTGTAGCAGGTGGCGTTGAACTGTAGCAGGTGGCGTTGAACTGTAGCAGGTGGCGTTGAACTGTAGCAGGTGGCGTTGAACTGTAGCAGGTGGCGTTGAACTGTAGCAGGTGGCGTTGAACTGTAGCAGGTGGTGTTGAACTGTAGCAGGTGGCGTTGAACTGTAGCAGGTGGTGTTGAACTGTAGCAGGTGGTGTTGAACTGTAGCAGGTGGTTGTTAGCAGGTGGCGTTGAACTGTAGCAGGTGGCGTTGAACTGTAGCAGGTGGCGTTGAACTGTAGCAGGTGGCGTTGAACTGTAGCAGGTGGCGTTGAACTGTAGCAGGTGGCGTTGAACTGTAGCAGGTGGCGTTGAACTGTAGCAGGTGGCGTTGAACTGTAGCAGGTGGCGTTGAACTGTAGCAGGTGGCGTTGAACTGTAGCAGGTGGCGTTGAACTGTAGCAGGTGGCGTTGAACTGTAGCAGGTGGCGTTGAACTGTAGCAGGTGGCGTTGAACTGTAGCAGGTGGCGTTGAACTGTAGCAGGTGGCGTTGAACTGTAGCAGGTGGCGTTGAACTGTAGCAGGTGGCGTTGAACTGTAGCAGGTGGCGTTGAACTGTAGCAGGTGGCGTTGAACTGTAGCAGGTGGCGTTGAACTGTAGCAGGTGGCGTTGAACTGTAGCAGGTGGCGTTGAACTGTAGCAGGTGGCGTTGAACTGTAGCAGGTGGCGTTGAACTGTAGCAGGTGGCGTTGAACTGTAGCAGGTGGCGTTGAACTGTAGCAGGTGGCGTTGAACTGTAGCAGGTGGCGTTGAACTGTAGCAGGTGGCGTTGAACTGTAGCAGGTGGCGTTGAACTGTAGCAGGTGGTGTTGAACTGTAGCAGGTGGTGTTGAACTGTAGCAGGTGGGTTGAACTGTAGCAGGTGGTGTTGAACTGTAGCAGGTGGTGTTGAACTGTAGCAGGTGGTGTTGAACTGTAGCGGGTGGTGTTGAACTGTAGCAGGTGGTGTTAGCAGGTGGTGTTGAACTGTAGCAGGTGGCGTTGAACTGTAGCAGGTGGCGTTGAACTGTGGTGGGTTTACAGGTAACGAGACAGGTGTACTGGAAACAGTCAGGCGGGCGGTGTTGAAAACCAGAAGGATGCTGCGTACGAGAGTAAAGAGATGCTGAAGTCGTCAATCAGAGACGCCTGCCTGCCGTCAGAAGACATCTCAGGACAGTCCCGAGCCGTCAGAAGACATCTCAGGACAGTCCAGAGCCGTCAGAAGACATCTCAGGACAGTCCAGAGCCGTCAGAAGACATCTCAGGACAGTCCAGAGCCGTCAGAAGACATCTCAGGACAGTCCAGAGCCGTCAGAAGACATCTCAGGACAGTCCAGAGCCGTCAGAAGACATCTCAGGACAGTCCAGAGCCGTCAGAAGACATCTCAGGACAGTCCAGAGCCGTCAGAAGACATCTCAGGACAGTCCAGAGCCGTCAGAAGACATCTCAGGACAGTCCAGAGCCGTCAGAAGACATCTCAGGACAGTCCAGAGCCGTCAGAAGACATCTCAGGACAATCCAGAGCCGTCAGAAGACATCTCAGGACAGTCCAGAGCCGTCAGAAGACATCTCAGGACAGTCCAGAGCCGTCAGAAGACATCTCAGGACAGTCCAGAGCCGTCAGAAGACATCTCAGGACAATCCAGAGCCGTCAGAAGACATCTCAGGACAGTCCAGAGCCGTCAGAAGACATCTCAGGACAATCCAGAGCCGTCAGAAGACATCTCAGGACAGTCCAGAGCCGTCAGAAGACATCTCAGGACAGTCCAGAGCCGTCAGAAGACATCTCAGGACAGTCCAGAGCCGTCAGAAGACATCTCAGGACAGTCCAGAGCCGTCAGAAGACATCTCAGGACAGTCCAGAGCCGTCAGAAGACATCTCAGGACAGTCCAGAGCCGTCAGAAGACATCTCAGGACAGTCCAGAGCCGTCAGAAGACATCTCAGGACAGTCCAGAGCCGTCAGAAGACATCTCAGGACAGTCCAGAGCCGTCAGAAGACATCTCAGGACAATCCAGAGCCGTCAGAAGACATCTCAGGACAGTCCAGAGCCGTCAGAAGACATCTCAGGACAGTCCAGAGCCGTCAGAAGACATCTCAGGACAGTCCCGAGCCGTCAGAAGACATCTCAGGACAGTCCAGAGCCGTCAGAAGACATCTCAGGACAGTCCAGAGCCGTCAGAAGACATCTCAGGACAGTCCAGAGCCGTCAGAAGACATCTCAGGACAGTCCAGAGCCGTCAGAAGACATCTCAGGACAGTCCAGAGCCGTCAGAAGACATCTCAGGACAATCCAGAGCTGTCAGAAGACATCTCAGGACAGTCCAGAGCCGTCAGAAGACATCTCAGGACAATCCAGAGCCGTCAGAAGACATCTCAGGACAATCCAGAGCCGTCAGAAGACATCTCAGGACAATCCAGAGCTGTCAGAAGACATCTCAGGACAGTCCCGAGCCGTCAGAAGACATCTCAGGACAATCCAGAGCTGTCAGAAGACATCTCAGGACAATCCAGAGCCGTCAGAAGACATCTCAGGACAATCCAGAGCTGTCAGAAGACATCTCAGGACAGTCCCGAGCCGTCAGAAGACATCTCAGGACAATCCAGAGCTGTCAGAAGACATCTCAGGACAGTCCCGAGCCGTCAGAAGACATCTCAGGACAATCCAGAGCTGTCAGAAGACATCTCAGGACAGTCCCGAGCTGTCAGAAGACATCTCAGGACAATCCAGAGCTGTCAGAAGACATCTCAGGACAATCCAGAGCTGTCAGAAGACATCTCAGGACAATCCAGAGCTGTCAGAAGACATCTCAGGACAGTCCCGAGCTGTCAGAAGACATCTCAGGACAGTCCCGAGCCGTCAGAAGACATCTCAGGACAATCCAGAGCTGTCAGAAGACATCTCAGGACAGTCCCGAGCTGTCAGAAGACATCTCAGGACAATCCAGAGCTGTCAGAAGACATCTCAGGACAATCCAGAGCCGTCAGAAGACATCTCAGGACAATCCAGAGCTGTCAGAAGACATCTCAGGACAGTCCCGAGCCGTCAGAAGACATCTCAGGACAATCCAGAGCTGTCAGAAGACATCTCAGGACAATCCAGAGCTGTCAGAAGACATCTCAGGACAATCCAGACCAGAGCCGTCAGAAGACATCTCAGGACAAAACATTGGTGATGTCGTGATGTTCGCCGCTTCTCCACGCTGAAAAGTTGTTTTACTGTTGCTGTTTTTAATTTTTGGACATTTATCTGGACTTATTTTGTTCAGTGGTTTTTTAATTTTTTATCAAGGACTTTACGGACAGCTTGGTTAGTACTTCCTAACCGGAATATTGGGCTGTCTGCCTCCTGTCAAACTCCAGCACAAACCTTGCACAAACTTTGCTTGGAGAACTACGTGGCTGCAGTTTTTTGTTTTGCTTACCTGCTGCTTCTGTCAACCTCCTGTGTCGTCTGGACCGTTCTGGACTTTCTCCTGTGCTCCTCTTCGAGTCATGCTCATTCAAGTTACATCTCACTGCTTCTTGTTTATTTCTCTCGGAGCCGTGGGTCTGCTGTTAGCGGCTAGCTCTGTGCTAGCTTCCCCCGGTTTGGCTGCCGTGATGTTGACCTACTCCGCTTCGCAGCTGCTTGGACTTAACAACTGCTCCATTCCACCTTCTGTTTCCATCATCAAACAACTGGGACTTCTGCGTAGACCTCGTTACATCCATAGAAGCTCTCGAAAGAAATCCGTTTATTCTCGCTCTGAATTGATTCCGTCCGGGAGACGTGTCGCACCTCAACTACGTCATCAGAACGCTGCGTCTGTAGTCCCTTGTAGTCCGCAGCGCACGAGGTGGCAAGGAAAACGTGGAGTGGATTTCAGTCTGCTTAAACCGGTTCAAAAAGCTCCTACACCAACTGGCATTAAAATAGAACTTTTCAATGTACAATCACTATGTTGAGTGGAATTATTATGCTTTCATTTGTCAAACCTATTTTATTTTGAAAGGACACGCACTTCCTGTCACTTAATTAACAACACATGTGTATGTATATAAGGTGACATGTCAACTGAATAAACTAGTCATTCCCCTTGTGGTGAACAAACCAGAATGCTGACTCTTGTTCATTTTTTCCTCCGTGATGACGGTTTATCTGGATGAATGCACGCTCGGATTCCGACTGAGTGACGCTACCTGCTGACAGGTTATGGGCCCAGCAGAGCCCAGATACAGCCCAGCTAAAGCCCAGGAGAACTCCAGGAAGAGCTCAAGATACAACCCGGAGAAGCTCTGGACAACGAAGGACGAGCGTTTTGGTGAGCAACTACTGAATGCTAACTGGCACCATGAATAAACGCGTCGTCGATTCAAGTAGCCGATGGGCGCGGCTAACCTTCGACGGAGACGAAAACAATTATGAACTGTGGGAGACGAAAGTTCTGGGACATTTCAAAATTCAAGGACTTAAAGACACCATCTTGGGAAGAAATATCGACGCAGACACCGATGAAGAGAAAAATGAAATGGCATATGCAGAGTTGATCCAATTCCTCGATGACAAAAGTTTGTCACTCGTGATGAGAGAAGCTACCGACGATGGTCGAAAAGCATTAAAGATACTTCGAGACTACTATGCTGGAAAAGGTAAACCAAGAATTATAAGTCTCTACACTGAATTAACTTCATTGAGGAAGAAGAGCGATGAAAGTGTGACTGAGTATGTCATACGTGCAGAGACACTAATTACAGCCCTGAGAAATGCCGGGGAGATCCTTAGTGATGGTTTACTCGTGGCGATGGTTTTAAAAGGACTGCCAGAGACATTTAAAGGTATTGTGACATGATTTTGTAAATTTGAATATTTGTCAGAACATATATATCTTATATCATTGAGCTCTGGTCGTTTTTGCATAATAAATTATAAATATGTAAAATTTTTATTCTAAATTATGGTAATGTTTTTCTCTGGTACTTGCTGGGATACACCCCTAAAATTCCGCGCATTTCCGCAATACGTCATCACCAGTCGTCGTCGCCAGTCATCAACGTCACAACGGGCAGAAGGCAGAGCCTTGCCCGTTTGTTTTGTGTGTTAACTGCTTGCCATAGAATTCATTTCCTGAAAGATCGGCTCTTTTTTTTGTGTAACTTGAAAAATGCCGTCACGTTGTAGCGCATTTGTGTGTTCTAATATCAGCAGTGAACAAGTGATTCTTCACAAATTTCCAAAAGATGAGAAACTTCGACAAGAATCAGAATGGACCAGACAAGGACCGGTGGGTTCCTACTCGTATGTCTGCAGCGACCATTTTACTGCCGATTGTTATCTGGAAAGACCTGGTTTACAAGAATCTTTAGGATTACCAGTAAGATTCAGAAGACTTTTAAAACCGGATGCTATTCCTACTATTTTTAAAAGAAAATCTACAGAAGAAAGTCCCACAGGAGCTACCATGCAAACAACGCAGGGACCATCGGAAGACTGTCCAGCAGCTGAGTAAGTCTTTGTGTAAACATAATCGGAGGTGTGTAGTGTTTTAGATTCTAAACTATATATTTTACGTGAGTTCATGTTGTTTTACTTTATACACTGTGAGTGTATGAAGCCAATTATCACGGCAGATTATTTATGTTCGCTGCTAACAAGCTAGCCGAATCAGTAGCACACACACTTTTCTAATAATGTATTTTTAAATTATGTCTGCATCTGTAGTTTCTTTTTATTCGGGGAGGGATATTAATGAGAGTTTTGGATGATTTACTGTCTTAAAATGATATATCGCTGACGCAACCGGTAATAAAAAGCCGAGGTAGCAGCTAACACACTAGCCGAGATACAGTACAGGCCACGTTGCTATTTATGCATTTTTAAATTATGTCAGCGCAATCGGGTAACATCTGTTGTTTTCTTTTTATTCGGGGAGGGATATTAATGAGAGTTTTGGATGATTTACTGTCTTAAAATGATATATCGCTGACGCAACCGGTAATAAAAAGCCGAGGTAGCAGCTAACACACTAGCCGAGATACAGTACAGGCCACGTTGCTATTTATGCATTTTTAAATTATGTCAGCGCAATCGGGTAACATCTGTTGTTTTCTTTTTATTCGGGGAGGGATATTAATGAGAGTTTTGGATGATTTACTGTCTTAAAATGATATATCGCTGACGCAACCGGTAATAAAAAGCCGAGGTAGCAGCTAACACACTAGCCGAGATACAGTACAGGCCACGTTGCTATTTATGCATTTTTAAATTATGTCAGCGCAATCGGGTAACATCTGTTGTTTTCTTTTTATTCGGGGAGGGATATTAATGAGAGTTTTGGATGATTTACTGTCTTAAAATGATATATCGCTGACGCAACCGGTAATAAAAAGCCGAGGTAGCAGCTAACACACTAGCCGAGATACAGTACAGGCCACGTTGCTATTTATGCATTTTTAAATTATGTCAGCGCAATCGGGTAACATCTGTTGTTTTCTTTTTATTCGGGGAGGGATATTAATGAGAGTTTTGGATGATTTACTGTCTTAAAATGATATATCGCTGACGCAACCGGTAATAAAAAGCCGAGGTAGCAGCTAACACACTAGCCGAGATACAGTACAGGCCACGTTGCTATTTATGCATTTTTAAATTATGTCAGCGCAATCGGGTAACATCTGTTGTTTTCTTTTTATTCGGGGAGGGATATTAATGAGAGTTTTGGATGATTTACTGTCTTAAAATGATATATCGCTGACGCAACCGGTAATAAAAAGCCGAGGTAGCAGCTAACACACTAGCCGAGATACAGTACAGGCCACGTTGCTATTTATGTATTTTTAAATTATGTCAGCGCAATCAGGTAACATCTGTTGTTTTCTTTGTATTCGGGGAGTGTTTATTAATGAGAGTTTTGGAAGATTTACTGTCTTAAAATGATATATCTCAGACGTGACCGGTGTCAGGGACTCTGTTTGCCAAGATGGCTGCTAAGAAACATTAGCCGAGAGCCCGGAGCAAACACGTTGCTAATAATGTATTTTTAAATTATGTCTGCGCGATCAGGTAACATCTGTAGTTTCTTTTTATTCAGGGAGGGTTCATTAATGAGAGTTTTGGATGATTTACTGTCTTAAAATGATATATCTCAGACGCAATCGGACATGCTCCCCATTATTATTTAAATGCACGTTGGAGCGTGCCTTCCCGTAGTCACGTAGGCACGTCACAATGAAGTTTTTGCGGAAATGCGCAGATTTTTAGGGGCGTATCCCAGAGAAAAAAACTACCATAACTTGGAATAAAAATTTAATATATTTATAATTTATTTTGCAAAAACGAACAGAGCTCAATGATATAAGATATATATGTTCTGACAAATATTCAAATTTATAAAATCATGTCACAATACCTTTAAGCCTTTTTCCATCCATATAACACAAAGTGAATCAGACATACAGTTTGCTGAATTCAAAGTGAAACTCAGGAGTTATGAGGACACTGAAAGAATGCGCATGACAGAAGCAGATGACGTCATGAAAGTGAGGACGCCACAAAGCGCACTGTTATCAACAGCTACTGGAGACTACAAGAAAGAAATAACATGTTTTAAGTGTGGCCTCACTGGACATAAAGCCAATGTCTGCCGCTACAGACTGTGGTGCAGTCACTGCAGGAGCAGCACACACAGCGATTCAAACTGCAGAAGGAAGCGATGGAGTGACGACGCACGCACAGCAGTGGAGGAGGACAGGAACACAGAGAGCGACAACACGTATGCATTCCGGACGAGAGATGACAGCGTGAGACCAAATCATCGACAGAACCTCAAAACTACAGGTCTTATGGTGGACACAGGAGCGACTTCACACATCCTGAAAGAAAAGACCGCATTTAAAAAGTTTGATGAACATTTCCAGTCAACAACACATTGTATCGAGTTGGCTGATGGTACCAGATGTAACGGAGTGGCTGAAGGCAGAGGAGATGCAGAAGTACTTTTGATGGACAGCAGGGGACGACAACACAGAATATTACTGAAAGGAGCATTGTACATCCCCACGTTTCCACAGAACATCTTTTCTGTGAGGGCCGCAACAACAAATGGAGCCACCATCATCTTCACGAAAGGGAGAAATATTCTTCAACACAGAGACGGTACAGAATTCAACATCTACGAGCATGACAGACTGTACTACCTCGCAACATTATGTGAGTATGATGAGTGCAATAAAACTTTTGATTTACAAACATGGCACGAGATATTGGGACACTGCAATCATAGTGACATTTTAAAGTTGCAAAACGTAGTTGATGGGATGAAAATCAAAGGTAAAACAGGAAATCAAAATTGTGAAGTGTGTATACAAGGTAAATTTTTTCAAACCAGAAATAGGAACCCTGATAAGAAAGCTGATGAACCTCTTGAATTTGTACACACAGATTTAGCTGGACCCATAGATCCAGTATCACATGATGGGCATAGATACGCTGTAATATTCACTGATGATTTTTCCGGTGCAATGTTTGTTTATTTTCTTAAAAATAAGAGCGATACTGTTCATGCAACAGAAATTTTCTTGGCTGATACAGCACCATACGGTAAAATAAAATGTATGAGATCTGATAATGGTACGGAATTCACATCAAAAGGTTACAAAGAACTATTAAGCAAAAATGGGATAAAACATGAAACATCAGCCCCATATTCCCCACACCAAAATGGCACAGCTGAACGTAGCTGGAGAACCCTGTTTGATATGGGAAGATGTATGCTAATTGAGAGTCAATTACCAAAAAGACTGTGGACATATGCTATCCGAACCGCAGCTATTATAAGAAATAGATGTTTTAACAACCGGACAGGTCAAACACCTTACTTTTTACTAACAGGAAAGAAACCAAACTTATCTAGAATGCAAAAATTTGGGACAGATTGTTATGCATACAAACAGAAACAAGGGAAACTTGATGCAAAATGCACAAAAGGTATTTTTATAGGGTATGATAATAACAGTCCTGCATATTGGATTTATTTTCCAGAAAACGCAAAAGTACAAAAATGCCGATTGGTTAAATTCTTGACTAAAAATAATGATGAAGACCAAACACAAACACAACATGTGTCTTATGATGTCGATGATAATGATGACATCCAAATGAGAGAAAATGCAATAATAAAAGAGCAGGTAGATTCAGGATCACGGGAAGCGAGATCAGATCAACCAGAAGTAAACGACCTGGCACCACCTAGTGGAGAATCAGAAGATAGACGGTATCCTGCTAGAACAAGAAAAAGACCAGAATATCTTAATGAATATGTGACAAGTGTAAAAGAAGAAAACCACGCATTAACCAACATAGACTACTGTTACAGAATAATATATGACATACCTAAAACATTCAATGAAGCTATGATGTCACCAAACTCAAAAGAATGGACAGCTGCTATGGATGAAGAAATAAACTCACTAAAAGAAAACAACACTTTTACCCTAACAACATTGCCAGAAGATAAGAAAGCAGTAGGGGGTCGATGGGTATATGTAAAGAAAAATAATGGTGATGGTGAAAAATACAAAGCACGATATGTTGCCAAAGGTTATAATCAGAATTACGGCATAGACTATGAAGAAACCTTTTCCCCAACAGCCAATATGACAAGTATTAGAGTTCTGATGCAATGTGCCATCCATGAAAACCTTATATTACATCAAATGGACGTAAAAACTGCATACCTGCATGCACCAATTGACTTTGAAGTCTATGTAGAGCAACCTGAAGGATATGAAATAAAAGGAAAATCAAATGAGAAACTGGTTTATAAACTAGAAAAATCACTCTATGGCTTAAAACAGTCAGGCAGAAATTGGAACAAGACATTACATGACTATTTAACTGAAAATGATTTCATACAAAACCCTGCAGATCATTGTGTTTATACCAGGGAAACAGAAAAGAACAAAGTAATAATAATAATTTGGGTTGATGATATTATTATTGCTGCCAGTGATGAAAATATTCTGAAAACTGTGAAGGAAATCCTGACAGCAAGGTTCAAAATGAAAGATATGGGCAAACTCAAACATTTTCTTGGCATCCATTTTGAGCATACAGAAAATTATGTAAAAATGTCACAAGAAGAATATGTAGATAAAATACTGGAAAGGTTTCAAATGCAAGACTGCAAACCAAGATCTACTCCTTGTGAACAAAAACTGAACTACAATGAAAATGCTGAGAAAATGGAGAATGTAAAAGAGTACAGAGAGGCAGTTGGCAGCCTTATCTATTTAACGTCATGTACTCGACCCGATTTAAGTTTCATCTTAAGCAAACTATCACAACATCTAAATGAACCAACTATAGAACACTGGACTATGGTAAAACACGTACTCAGATATTTGAAACAAACAAAGGACAAGGCATTGTACTACAGGAAATGTGAAAACAATTTACATGTGACCGCCCATAGTGATGCAGATTGGGCTGCAGACATTGCTGACAGAAAAAGTGTTACAGGTTACTGCACAAGTTTAAATGAAAAGGGTACTTTAATCTCATGGAAAACAAAGAAACAACCAACGGTTGCATTATCTACCTGTGAAGCAGAATATATAGCATTATCAGCAACTGCACAAGAATGTCTGTATTTGTCACAACTGTTGCAGAGCATGTACAAACATCAAATGAAACCACCCAAAATATATGAAGATAACCAAGGGACAATAGCTCTGACAAAGAATCCTGTAAACAGAAACAGATGTAAACACATTGACATCAAATATCATTTTGTGAGATCGAGTGTCAACGCAGGAAAACTGAATTTGGAATACTGTCAAACAGATTTAATGGTGGCGGATGTTTTTACAAAACCTGCAACAAAAGCCAAGTTAATGAAGTTCGAAAAATACATTTTCGGAATGTAAATAATGTAAATAACGTTTTGTTTGGTACTGTTTTGTTATTGTTTGATTTTGATTGTTTGGTTTTGACAAAATGAACGCAAGTAGGGGTGTTGAGTGGAATTATTATGCTTTCATTTGTCAAACCTATTTTATTTTGAAAGGACACGCACTTCCTGTCACTTAATTAACAACACATGTGTATGTATATAAGGTGACATGTCAACTGAATAAACTAGTCATTCCCCTTGTGGTGAACAAACCAGAATGCTGACTCTTGTTCATTTTTTCCTCCGTGATGACGGTTTATCTGGATGAATGCACGCTCGGATTCCGACTGAGTGACGCTACCTGCTGACACACTATCCAATAAATCATGTCTAATTCATGATCACATTCTGGAGAAAAACTTGGACCTCATGTGCCTCACAGAAACCTGGCATCAACCAGACGTGTTCAGTTCTCTGAATGAAGCTTGTCCATCTGGATACAGTTATCTGCAGAGAGCCCGCAGCACTGGCCGCGGTGGTGGTCTGGCTGTAATTTACCGCAGTAATTTAAAATTGTCACATCTGTCTTCTCATAATTTTTCTTCTTTTGAATGTTTGGCCTTCAACTTCAAAGCCCCACTCCTGATGAACGTTATATTGATTTATAGACCTCCCAAACCACATGTTTCATTTAACTCAGAAATACATGACCTCCTCACTTTTTTCTGCACCTCCCCTGTAAAAACTATTTTTCTTGGCGATCTGAATATCCACATGGACAATTCCTCTTCCCCTCTGGCAACAGATTTTAAGTCTCTTTTGGAATCTCTCAACCTCACCCAACATGTGGACGCCCCTACGCACAACAGGGGGCATACTCTGGATTTGGTGATTACAGACACTGTACTTAATAACTTGTCTGTATATGACCTGGGTGTCTCAGACCACAGGGTCATCTCCCTGGAAGTGCCTTCAACTTCGCCTGCTTCTAACCCAAAACGACCTATCCAGTTCCGTGACTATAAAAACATTTCCCCTGATGTTTTGTCTGCTGATCTTCACACCCTGACCGCTGTTAATCACTCATCTGCAGATGACTCTGTGGATTATTACAACCAATCTCTCCAGGAGCTTCTGGACCTACATGCTCCCCTGAAGTCAAGACTGGTGTCTTTCTCCCGTTCAGCCCCCTGGTACACTGATGAGCTGCGCAGGATGAAGGCAACTGGCCGTGCTATTGAGAGACGTGTAAAATCATCTGGTCTCTCTGTGCACAAGCAAGCGTACAAAGAACATCAGAAAGCGTACGCCTATTCGCTTAAAGAAGCACGCTCCAAATATTATTCCAACATCATCAACACCTGCCCTGGAAACTCTAAACAGCTCTTCTCCACAATAACTCATCTGCTTAATCCCATTAAACAAACTCATGAGGACTCTGTTCAAAAATGCAACCTGTTCCTCTCATCATTTAAAAACAAAGTTGACACTATCAGATCTCAGCTCCACAACCTCCCTGATCTTAGTGTACCATCTACCCGTCTGCTTTCTGGGACCCTGAGCAGCTTTGATGAAGTCGTTCAGAGTGAGGTAGAGACCATCCTCAAGAAAATGAAGCCTTCATCCTGCGCCCTGGATCCCTTCCCCTCGTCTCTCATAAAATCCAATCACTCTGCAATAAGCCCATTAATCACACAAATAATAAACAAGTCTCTACAATCTGGTCATGTTCCATTGCCTCTAAAAACTGCCATCATTAGGCCTCTTCTGAAAAAATCTAATTTGGATCCCGACATTTTTTCTAATTACCGCCCAATTTCCCACCTCCCATTTCTGTCCAAAGTGCTGGAGAAAGCAGTTGCTGCTCAGCTGCAGGACCACCTACAACAACACTCCCTGTATGAGAAATTCCAGTCTGGATTCAGAGCAGCTCACAGTACTGAGACTGCACTGCTGAGAGTAACAAATGATGTCCTCATGGCTGCTGACACTGGTTCTCCCTCCATCCTTGTCCTCCTTGACCTCACTGCAGCCTTCGACACTGTGGACCATAATATCCTCCTCCACCGTCTTCATGTGGAGGTCGGTCTCTGTGACATTGTCCTGGACTGGTTCAGATCTTTCCTCTCCGATAGGCTGGAATGTGTTAGCCTTGGCAATGCCACTTCCCAGACAGTCGGTGTCTCCTGTGGTGTCCCTCAGGGGTCAGTTCTGGGGCCCCTGCTGTTTTCCCTCTACATGCTGCCTTTAGGTCAAATTATCAATCAGTTCAACATTTCTTTTCACTGCTATGCCGACGACACACAGCTTTACATCAGGACTGGAACATCATCATCATCCCTATCTCCGTCTTCACTCACTGTTCTCTCTGCCTGCCTGGAGGAAATAAAGGCATGGATGAATCAGAATTTTCTTCAATTAAACTGCTCGAAGACTGAGGCCATATTGATTGGCACCCCTCACCAGATACAAACATCAACTTTAACAACAATCTCCTTCTCTGGTCAAGACATCCCCCTCTCCACCTCTGTTACAAATCTTGGAATAAAAATGGACTCTCATCTTACATTTGAAAATCACATTAAGCATCTGTTTAAAACCTGCTTCTTCCATCTTCGAAACATCTCCAGACTTCGCCCATCTCTGACTTTTCCTGATGCTGAGAAACTCGTCCATGCCTTTGTCTCCTCCAGGCTCGACTACTGCAACTCCCTGTTTATTGGTATCCCTGGCAAAAACCTTCAGAAACTTCAATACATTCAAAACAGTGCAGCAAGGATTCTGTTGAGAGTTCGTAAATTTGAACATATTACACCCATTCTCCATAACCTCCATTGGCTTCCTGTCACCTACAGAATTCAGTACAAAACTGCTCTCATTACCCATCAATGCTTGCACGGCACTTCACCTGACTATCTAAAGGACATTCTTGCACCATATTCATCCACCCGGTCTCTACGATCACAGAACAGTAATTTCCTTCATATTCCTCGGACCAAATTGAGGACCATGGGAGACCGAGCATTCTGTGTGGCTGCCCCCCGCCTGTGGAACTCCCTCCCTGATGACCTGAGAGCTCCACAGTCACTGGTTGACTTTAAAAGCAGCATAAAGACCTTTCTTTTTAAGCAAGCCTATTCTGCCTCCACATGATTTTATCTTTGATCTTAGCTGATATCATTATTGATTTTACTTGATTTTATCACTTGTTTTATTTTATTTATTTTTTAAGCAAGCCTAATCTGCATCCACATGATTTTATCTTGATCTTAGTCGATATTATTATTGATTTTATTTGATTTTATCACTTGTTTTATTTTGATCTTTGCTTTATTACACTTTGTAGCACTTTGAGATTTTTATTAATGAAAAGTGCATTATAAATGGAATTCATTATTATTATTATTATTATTAATCCAGAGCCGTCAGAAGACATCTCAGGACAATCCAGAGCTGTCTTCTGACATCTCAGGACAGTCCCGAGCCGTCAGAAGACATCTCAGGACAGTCCAGAGCCGTCAGAAGACATCTCAGGACTGTCCTGCGCAGTCAGAAGACATCTCAGGACAGAAGACATCTCAGGACAGAAGACATCTCAGGACAATCCCGTGCAGTCAGAAGACATCTCAGGACAGTCCAGAGCCGTCAGAAGACATCTCAGGACAGAAGACATCTCAGGACAGAAGACATCTCAGGACTGTCCGGTGGTGGCTGAAAACACCTCTAGCTTCAAAGGTTAGAAACGGCCCTGCAACCTCCATCCTCATCATCATGAACCTTTAACACCAGACCAATCAAGGCTCTTTGTCACAGACACCATGTGTGGTACATGAGGTGGAACTAAGTTGTGCACTCGGGTTTTAGTTACACCCCAAAATAGCAAAAATATAGAGTATAAAAAGAAACTGTAATAATAATAAAGTGCTGTGTGTCATTGTATGTTCCCATACAAAGATGAAATAGGCTCTCTGTATTTAAGCCATCGCACGGTGGGACACGCCCAGGTGGGACACGCCCAGGTGGGACACGCCCAGGTGGAGCAGTGGGCAGCTATGCAAGCGCCCGGGGAGCAGTTCAGGATTAGGTCCTGCTCAGAGACACCATGAGATGTGCACAAGGATCTAAGATATACTCCTAATAATAACACGGTGTATTAAACAGTAGCCAGTAATCCCATTAAAACCACAGAACTCTGTTTACTGGAGGCCTGGCCCTGAAGGAACACGCAGGTTTGTGAACAGAAAATGCTGAAACCAACTTGGAGAACCTCAGTAAAGCTGCAGTTGGTTAGTTTTGCAAAGAGGCAGTTTGCCTCTCTGAAGTGTAGATGTGGCTGTTTGGGTTGCCAGATAAGAATCAAGAAAGTATTGTACTGCTCCAATAATTCTCAGTCGGATCATCTGGACAGTTTCTTTTTTATAGAAACGTTTCCTCCTCCATCCGGAGGACTTCATCAGTCAGAGGAGTTCCAGCAAACTGTTTTCCCTCCAAGAAGAAAACACCTTAAGTGGACCAACCAGTTTGCTGGAGCCAAGACGGTTTCTGGACGCCGTCCTGTCCCTGTTGGATTTGGTACCTGGATTATTGAGCATGAACTTTCTTGCCTTATTGTACTGTTGCTTTCAAACTACAGGTAGTCCCCGACTTACGAGCGAGTTCCGTCCCTAGGGGGCGCTCGTAAGTCAAAAATTCGTAAGTAGGATCACATAGTAAAAAAAAAAAAATAATTTTTTTTATTTTTTATAAATGAATACATGTACAGTACTGGACAGTCACCAAGCACTTAGCCTATCCTAACACAGTTTTTAAAGATGAAGGAATAAGTTGAATTGTCTCCCTTTCACATAAAGGGAGCAAGCTCCCTATGGAGCCTGCAGGGAGGAGGGAGACAATTCAACTGACTCCTTCATCTTTAAAAACTGTGTTAGGATAGGCTAAGTGCTTGGTGACTGTACAGTACTGTACATTTATCTATTTATTAAAAATATACAGTATATACAGTATTTTTATTTTTTATTGTTTTTTATTTATAAATAGATAAATGTACAGTACTGTACAGTCACCAAGCACTTAGCCTATCCTAACACAGTTTTTAAAGATGAAGAAGCAGTTGAATTGTCTCCCTCCTCCCTGCAGGCTCCATAGGGAGCTTGCTCCCTTTATGTGAAAGGGAGACAATTCAACTTATTCCTTCATCTTTAAAAACTGTGTTAGGATAGGCTAAGTGCTTGGTGACTGTCCAGTACTGTACATGTATTCATTTATAAAAAAAAAAAAAGTAAAAAAAAAAAAAATATTATTATTTTTTTTTTTTTAATGAGATGCATGCTCGTAAGTCCGGGACCTCGTAAGTAAAAGCGCTCGTAAGTCGGGGACTACCTGTATTCATTTTTGAACCAATCGTATCGTACGGTTTCGTTCTTTAGGACAGTGTGTCTTGGTTAACAAACCACGCACACTTACCATATCATATTATTTAAAAAGCACTTTAAACAGCAACAGGACCAACCAAAGTGCTGTACAAACAGAAACAAACAGGCAAGGTAATAATAATAATAATAATAATAATAATAATAATAACTTTTATTTATAACGCACTTTACATCAAACAGATCTCAAAGTGCTAGGTACACAGCAACATATAAAAAATAACGTAAAATCTAACTATAGAAACAAAATAATAGCAGATAATAACAATGATGTGATGCACACAGGTTCAAACACAGATCATCTGGTGTTGAAAGCAGCAGAATAGTAGTGAGTCTTTAAACGGGATTTTAAAACTGAGAGGGAGGGGCCTGTCTGACGAGCAGAGGTAACTCATTCCAGAGTCTTGGTCCTGCTACAGAGAAGGTCCTGTCACCTCTGCACTTAAAGGTTCACTATGTAACTTTGTAATGTAGTCTGTAACTTTTCTAACAATATATTTTTAACATATTTCTTCACTCTGTCACTATCTACTGACAGACTGGTGTTAGACAAAGTAATCTCTGAAAAAAACTATAGTCCCCTTGCTTCTCTATCAGCATTTATAAAAACACTAAAAACACAGAGTGACCCGGACAATGACCAGCCAATAAAAACAGAGTTGTTTGTCACGCCCCAACCCACGCCCCCGCCTGTCCCAGCGCCGCGCACGTTCTCATTCAAAGGATTGCAAAGCGATGCAGGACTGATTTGTATGTGACACAAATGTATTAAATATCCCTTCTTCATCCCAGAGCTGGACTTTTATTTTGTTTTTTTGCCAAAAGTCAAGTGATCGCTTCATCCTTCACTGACAGGAATGAGGAAATGGATTTGTCACGAGCGAAAAAAAAAACTCATGTCCAACGTGGCTGCGTGAAGCTCTGCTGATTTCAGGGTGTTTTTGTGTTGTTGGACCAGTGCTTCATGGTTTTATTTTATTTTTTAGAACGTTTTATTAACATATAATCACAGAACTTCGCAGCGTCTGCCACAGGACATGTAGTGGGGGCGGAGCATTCCAGACATTCCAGACCTCGACTGACAGAAATGAGGAAGTCACGAGCAAATTAAATCATGTCCAACGTGGCTGCGTGAAGCTCTGCTGATTTCTGCTGGTTTTTGTGTTGTTGGACAAGTGCTTCACAGATTTATTTTATATCTGAGGGGGAGGGAGCAGAATGCTTTTCCCTGTTGAAAATATTTCTAAGTCCTGAGCACAACAGAAACTTACACATAGCACCTTTAAGACGAGTTCCTGGAACTGTGAGAAGTAACTGGTCCTCTGACCTCAAAGCACGTGGTGGGACATATGGGTGTATCAAATCAGAGAGATGGGGGGGGCGAGACTGTTCAGTGATTTGTAGACATACATGAGAATTTTGAACTGGATTTGAAGATGAACCAGTGCAGGGAGGCCAAGACTGGTGTAATGTGCTCTCTTTTGCCTGTACTGGTTAAAAATCGGGCTGCTGCGTTCTGAACCAGTTGTAGTCGTGCAATGGTGGTCTGACTGATACCAAACAGAAGTGAATTGCAGTAATCAAGCCTAGATGTAATAAATGCGTGAATTACTGTCTCCAGGTTATTTTTGGATAATATGGGCTTGGAACGTGAGGAGGTTTACCAACTTTCCAAGCTCGTGATTTGGCTAGTCAGATCCAACATCTTAAAATATTGTTTACCTGATAATAATGGGCGGGGCTCAGGTAATGAGCGGCCCGCTACGATTGGCTGATATCGTCACTGGCCCCTCGTCACTGGCCCCTCCCATCGCTCTCAAAATGTGTTTCCAAAGTCACCCAGGAAGAAGATGTCCTGAAGCTTAATAATCCAGGTAAAAAATCTAACAAGGTTAAGTCAGGTCCTCTGGACGGATTCTGTTGAAACGTTTCATCTTTTATCCAAAAGACGAAACATTTCGTCTTTTGGATAAAAGATGAAACGTTAGGATCTTCACACAGGAAGAGCTGAACACAAGTTATTTTGGTTGTACTTGAAATGTAGACACAAATAAAATGTTACACAAATAAACTATCATTTAGGAGCTTTTAACTCTCAGCATATTGGATTTACGATCAGCAAAACCTTTTTAAAATTAAAAACAAGTGCACATTTTTCAAAATTTTTAACTTCATAGAATTTTTTTATTATTTTTTTGTATTTAAAGGTGCACTCTGCAGTTTTTGTAGAACGCAGCACTTGTGAAAATTTTCAACAGGCAAAGCATTCTGGTCCCTCCCCACTCAGAGCCATATATGGCTCTGCTCCCTCTTGCACTCGCTGCAGTTTCTGAATGCTCCGCCTCCACTGCATGTCCTGTGGCAGCCGCTGCAAAGTTCTGTGATTATATGTTAATAAAACGTTCTAAAAAATAAAATAAAAACATGGAGCGCTGGTCCAGCACACCAGAACACCATGAAATCTGCAGAGCCTCGCGCAGCCACGTTGAACCCGAGTTTAATTCGCTCGTGACAAATTCATCCATTTCCTCATTTCAGTCATGGAGTCAGTGGAGGAGGAAGCGATCACTTGACTTTTGGCAAAAAAAACAAAAGAAAAGTCCAGATCAGGGATGAAGAAGGGGAATTTAATACATTTGTGTCACATACAAAACAGTTTTGCATCGCTTTGCAATTATTTCAACGAGAACCTGCGCGGCCGCTGCGGGCTGGGACGGGGGGCGTGGGTTAAGGCCGAGATACACTCGAGCGTCCTCACGATACGCCTATACGCAGCGTACGTACGTCAAGGCAAAAGCGTAGCCCCGCGTAGCCCCTCAGGGCATGTACGCGCAAAGCTTTTTTTTTACGTCCGCGTGCGCAATACGCGGTGTCTGACCATAAACTTCCCCGGCGCCGGACTGTTTTGTATGTTACACAAATGAAATAAATTCCCCTTCTTTATCGCTGATCGGGCCTTTTCTTTTGTTTTTTTGCCTAAAGTCAAGTAACCGCTTCTTCCTCCGTTCACTCCATGAATGAAATGAATGAATTCAGGTCCTACCTGGGTGCGCGATGTTTTAAATATCCCTGGTGGGCTGTGTGCTGCAGGAAAAGCACTCCCTGTTATTATTTTTATTTCTGAGAGAACTTTTTACAACATATATAGTAGAAACACCGCATGAACACCGCCGCGGTCTTCACCGAGCTACATGAGCTGGCTGTCAATCATTTCAGTAGGCGTGTCAGCAAGTGACCAATCAGCGAGCTCAGTTGAGTCCCCTCCGTGCACAGCTGCTCATATTACAACAAGGAGAACGCGAGCGTTTGAAAGCTGATAGTTTCTGAAGTATAGCAGCAAAACACATGCGCACAAAATGCGCGCGTAGAGTGGCGTACCTGAGGACGCTTCAGTGTATCTCGGGCTTTAAGAGCGTGAGAAGTTCCGTTTTTATTGGCTGGTTAAAAACTCTGTTTTTATTGGCTGGATAACGGCGGGTCACTGTGGCTTTTTAGTAAAGCAAGGGGAATATAGTTTTTTTCAGAGATTACTTTGTCTAACATCAGTCTGTCAGAAGATAGTGACAGAGTGAAGATATATGTTAAAAATATGTTTTTAGACAACTTACAGACTGCACACTGCACCTTTAACTATTAACAATACAAAACAAAAAAGTACCAGTTACAAAGTGACAGTGTAAATAAAACAAATACAAAGCAATAAAAAATAAATAAATGCATAAAAAAAAAAACTACATGAGGAAATTGAAATCAGCCAAGAAACTAAGAAATTTGCCAGCATTTTTTTCATTTACATATTTTAAAGATTTTGCACAGGACTTTAGCTCATTCTTCCAGTGGCTCACATTATAGGTTTACATTTGAAAAAAACCTTCATAGAAAGTTGGCACCTTTCTGCTCTAACGGTTTCTTTATGACGCGTTTTGTTGTTATTTTGATGTTTTTGTTTGTTTCAGACTCTCCGTGATGTCGTTAAAAGATGAAACTTTGGATCAGTCCACAGAACAAGTGTCTCCACCTGCAGAGAACTTCTCTCCACACAGTTATTATTATAAGTTAGCCTAAAGTTACCTTAGCTACATCCGGTTAGCAGCAGTGTTCGTAACCTCCACCAGCCGCCCTCCAGCAGGACACGGAACCAAACCGAACCGAATCTGGGTCACTGCCTCGGTGGAGGACACTCGGACATGTCGAGACAGTTTGATGTCAGTCAGATGCACATCACATCACGGTTTGTGCGCTTCTCTTTCCCGGCATGCATTGCGAGCGGCTCCGACTGTAGGCGCAGTCCTTTTTAGTCAGCCGAGCTACGATCCGGGTAGAAGCGAAGACGAGCGGAGGAGATTTGATGTGTCACTCTCAATACGATTTAAGTATATTATCATGTCATCAACAGCCGAAAACGTCTTTTATTCATGTGGCCTCGCCCACTGGATTTTAGCCGTTAAAATAAAGTGGAGTTCAAACTCCGCCCACGCGGGTAGTCGTTTGGTCAGCCGGTCTGTAAACGGTGCAGAGCCTCAAAGCAGCAGCAGCGCATGCGCGCCTTCTTTGCTCTTGCACTCATTACAGTTCTAGAGTTTATATCTTTACTCAAATTCTAGAGTTTATATTAGACAAATCTTTACTCAAATGTTAAGTCTAGAGTTTATATTTAAAAAAGACAAACCTTTATTCAAATATTAAGTCTAGAGTTTATGTTTAAAAAAGACAAACCTTTATTCAAATATTAAGTCTAGAGTTTATATTTAAAAAAGACAAACCTTTATTCAAATATTAAGTCTAGAGTTTATATTTAAAAAAGACAAACCTTTATTCAAATATTAAGTCTAGAGTTTATATTTAAAAAAGACAAACCTTTATTCAAATATTAAGTCTAGAGTTTATATTTAAAAAAGACAAACCTTTATTCAAATATTACGTCTAGAGTTTATATTTAAAAAAGACAAACCTTTATTCAAATATTAAGTCTAGAGTTTATATTTAAAAAAGACAAACCTTTGTTCAAATATTAAGTCTAGAGTTTATATTTAAAAAAGACAAACCTTTATTCAAATATTAAGTCTAGATTTTATATTTAAAAAAAGACAAACCTTTATTCAATAAACATAATCATGAAATGAAATAGAGTGTAATACTGTCCTGAGTTTTTTCATAGTAGTTTTCCATAGTAGTATAAAAGTATAAAAAGTTTCACCAACAGCAAAAATGAAATAGAGTGTAATACTGTCCCGAAGTATAAAGTATAAAAAGTATATCTATAAAATAAATGAAGGTTCTGGCATTTGACATTTGTAAAGAGTGACAAAGCAGCATATGGGGTTAATGTACACAGTCAGTCTGTGTCTGCCATTAACGCATATTCATTCTCAGCCAGATCGCCTTTGTTTTTTTTTGTAATACTTAAAAAATGCCGGTTCGGTGTGTCGCCTTTGGGTGTTCTAATATCATCAGTGAACAAGTGAGCCTTTTCACTTTCCCAAAAGATGTAAGACCTTCGTCAAAAATGGAATAAATAAAGCTGCCCCCCCTCGGACTGAGCTCCCTGCTTCCTGAACAGGTAAGAGTCAAATACATACGGTGCAGACCTAAATTAGAACCTGCTGTTTCTGCTCATCTAACTTCCTGCTTCCAAAACTAAAGACAAATAGCTCAAATCTTAACTTAGATTGATAATTTTGTTGTTTTATTTCTTGTTCGCATGAATATTTATATGGGGCGTTCTAAAGACGTTCTCCTTCCTACGTCACAAATGTTGCATTCGCTTGTAGTCGGATTTTTCAGAGAGAAAAGCTGTTTTTCATTTCAGACTCAGTTTGGAAGGAATTTTCATTTTGTTTGCAAAAAAAAAACATAGTTGAATGAT
>JBBPBX010002925.1:56779-67043 GCA_038048925.1 Garcialebias charrua
CTCTGTGTGTTTGTGTGTGTGTGTGTGTGTGTGTGTGTGTGTGTTTGTGTGTGTGTGTGTGTGTGTGTGTGTGTGTGTGTTGGTGGAAGCACCAGCACAACATTCCCTTTTCTTTTCTTTTCTTTTCTAACCATTTTCCTCTCTTATCTCCCTCCCTTCTTCTCTGCACACCCCCCTACTTTTTCCACCTCTCTATCTTGCTAAAAAGGTACCAACTGTGTGTGTGTGTGTGTGTGTGCAGTAAATACAAAAATGTGTGTGTGTGTGTGTGTTGAAAAAAAGAGTGAATGAGAGCCAGAGTTCAGGTCTTTCCTACACTGAATACCTTTTGTAAAAGGAGCTGGGCTTGAATGGGAGTGGTGTTGGTGGCATTTTCCCACAATATTTAGAAGCTACTCTCACTTCTCCAGACACGCTCATTTTAAACGTGCACTAAATACCAACACAGAGTAATATTTTTAGATGAATTTTTAAGGTGAATTAAATTTTGAACCAACTCAGTTGAGCTTTCCGTTGGATTTTGCATCAGTATGTGTGTATGTGCGTCATCTCTTCTATTCTAAGCACTGACCTCTCAGAGCATTCCTTACTTCCCAACACACCCAAAAGAAAGAAGAAACCTTTTTCAGTGTCTCCCTGTTATTTCTTCTCTGTCTCATTGAGAGGCCCTGTGATGGACTGTTGACCTGTCCAGGGTGTCCTCCGCCTTTTGCACAATGATAGGTGGACATGGGCACCAGTGACCCCCGTTATCCACAAAGGAAGAAGCGGGTAAAGATAATGGATGGATGGATGGATGGATGGATGGATGGATGGTTGGATGGTCTCACTGAGATGGGCACTGCAGGATCAGCATCACAGTTAGCTCCACAGTCATGAGTGTCTCACTGAACCATCTAAAACTCAGCTTCACTTCTTCATCTTGCTTTCTCTTGTTTCTCTTTTCTGCTCTCTCTTTCATTGGTAAAATAGGAAAATGTCCATTCCTAAAATAGACTCAAAGTCAGAGACAGCTGTTTCTTTTATTTCCATAGAAAACCTTCAAATTTCTAAAATCAAGCTGATTTGATCTTAGATCAGAAATCAACAAGAGAACT
This sequence comes from Garcialebias charrua, assembly GCA_038048925.1. NCBI lineage: Eukaryota > Metazoa > Chordata > Actinopteri > Cyprinodontiformes > Rivulidae > Garcialebias > Garcialebias charrua. The sequence continues at coordinate 57,877 of JBBPBX010002925.1, forward strand.
TGCATTGTGTGAATGACTGCTCAAATTTAAAACCAAGAAAATGGTGGTGCAGTGGTGCAGCGGCTTCTCAGGCTCCCGGTGAAAATTCAGTTATGTTTTGTCCTCACAGTGGCTCTGACATTTTAAATATATTGCTTTTTACTGGGAATTTGAGAAAACAATTTTGTTCCGCCTCATGTACCACATGTGACATGAATGACAGTAAAGTCACCTTCAATGTTGAACCTTCTGGTTTGTTAGTTAAATATTTTGTGAACCAACAGGGTGAAGATACTTAATATTTATTCATCACAGTCTCGTCTTCTCATAGTAGATCTTGCCCTGCTGTCCCATCAACATCTCTCATTTCTTTTTGTGACACATTCATTCATTCAACCTTTATTTATACAGGCTAGCCTCGTTGAGTCATGGGGACTCATTTACAAGAGGGACCTGTCTCACTCACACCAAACAACCATCCACTCTCACACTCACACCTAGGGTCAATTTAGAGTCACCAATCAGCCTAACAAGCATGTTTTTTGGTCTGTGGGAGGAAACCGGAGTACCCGGAGGAAACCCACGCATGCACGGGGAGAACATGCAAACTCCACCCAGAAAGGCCCCGGACCGGGATTTGATCCGGCAACCTTCTCGCTGAGAGGCAGCAGCTCTACCAGTTGTGCCACCGTGCTGCCCATTCATCTTTAAAGAGGGGCTAAACTCAAAAATAACTTTTTTTAGCTGATAAACTCCCTAGAATGTGTCCAGAATGTTGTACCGTATATATGTCTGTGTTAATCTTCACATATTTGTGCGTATTAGTTTAAATCGGCAATATTTGGTCTAAAAACATGTTTTCACTAATCCTATGGGTTGAACAGAGGAATTGCAGCTTAATTTTCTTATTGGTCAAGGACTGTTCACTCTGACGTCACAAAAGTGGTTCAAGCAGAGCCAATCCCCTGCAGAGATGAGAAGGTCCTCGCTGCAGTTCATACCTTATATGGAAGTGGTACATTGCACTCTGGAAAAGTACTGCAGCAAAGCATATTATAGTTTTTGGAATGGCACTAGTTATTTGTATATGTTAACTTAGTTATTTTAGGAATACTTTTCACGCCATCGAAACTATTTGGTTGTATTTGTTTTCTTATTGTGCGATGGACGAGTGTAGCATGTGTGCCCAGTTGGGGCAGTGGTGGAAGTGCAGGTTTGGGATCTGATAGACCCAGGTTCGAACCCCGGTCACGGAATACCTTGTGGTATTATTATTTTTTAAGCCTTTTGTTTTGGATAGATCGGTTGGGAATAGATAAATACATCTACATATTTATTCTTTGTTGTTGCTTGCTGTAAGTTTTAGTTTGTTTTAGTTTGTTGCTAGAGGGGGCATGAATGCAGCACAACCACCCACCTCCTTCCCTCCTTGTCTCTCGACACTCCCATTTTCATGAGGAGTTTGAATCTGGTCTGGAGGCGGGGCTACCGTTTCACAGTGGGTTGAGTGCCACTTTAAAAAGTGTCAAGTTGGCTTCACATCATCCTCCACTGAAAATGGGACCAACAGCTAAGGGGGTTTAACATGATGGCAGCTATCAAATGCTGCCGTTACAAACAGGTTTGAGAAAACCCGTGAGTGTACTGTATTAAAGACATGCTGTTATTTTTAACCACATCAAAATGAGCAACAGTTCTCCAGTAAAGACTTATTAGTCATCAAGTCAAACTGCAGGGATTTTTAAAACTTCTTTCAGCTGCTCCTTCTTCAGGGGCCGGTCGGTCACCACAGCGAACTGAGTCACACGAACACTTGGCAAGTATTTATACACCAGATGTTCTTCCTGACACAACCACAGACCACCGAGCTACCACAGCCCTCTGTGTGGAGCAGAGAGCTGATATCTAGGGCGCCTGGGGGAGCAGATGGTGGGGGTTAAGAGCCTTGCTCAAGGGCCCAGAGTGGAGCAAATGAGGTTGGAGGCAGTTTTGATGTCGTTGAACCAGCGATCTCCCGATCGCAGGCCCACCTTCTTTTACCTTTGCACCACCACTCCATCGAGTCAAAGTGCAGGGGATAATTTAGTTTATTTTTGAAACCCGTCAGAATACGCTTTCTTTCATTGCTCAGAATGAACATTTTAGGGGGGGGATTTTATTTTTTTTAGCTAAATCCACTTGTTCTATGCAGTGCTGTCCTCTGGAATAAAAAGTATTGACATGTTGATTCCAGCTCCACACTATAATTTGAATTTCACAGCATGAGACTTATTTAAAGCAAGCGATTAGAAACAGTGTTTTCACTGTCGAGCGTTTGCGTGGTTGTAGTGAGGAAGAGTTGACAAGCACTCCCAGACGGTGTGTTAGGTGGTTGTGAACATCCATTATGCTTCGCAGGGATGGACTAACTGGAGTCACTGGGCGTGCGTGTGAGAATAATGAATGACTGTGAGTAGTGACGTGTTGTGAGCTCAGCGTAGCGCTGAACATTTAGAGTTGCTGTGTGTGTTTGTGCTACGTCAGTGTCCTCTGCTCTATGCATCTTTTATGTCAAACACACAGTTTCCATGCTCACATAGAGCGTTCTGTTTAATGACAGAATCACATGTACATGAGCACACACACACGGACATTACTTTCACACGCACACAACAACATTGGTACGTGCAGACAAGTGGTTGATTGTTTCCAGGATCCAGCATGGATTTTCAAAATGAAACATTTGATCCCAACATGGCCTGCACCAGTTATACCTCCTGCGTTCCACGCAGGGAGCGAGTCCACCCTGTGTGTATGCGTGTGTGCTTGTTTCTCTGTGTACATAGCTGTGTGTAATGATGTCTAAAAGCTGTGAACAGTTGCTGTCATTTGTCATTCATAGATGCAGTAACATTCCAGTTAGCAGAATAGATGGAAATGATGATGATATATGACATTTTATAGGAAACGTGGGACGCTCAACAGCTGCAAATAAAGAGACAGCAATAATTACATTCCAAATAATCTAGCTTAAAATAGGGAGCCTGATGGCGCAGAGGTAAGAGAAAGAGAGCCTGTGATCAGAAGGTTGCCAGTTCAACTCCCCGGACCAACAACATCAAAATGTGGTTGGTAATGGAAACACCCACACCTGCCTCCACCCTCATTTGCCCCACTCTGGGCCCTTGAGCAAGGCCTTTCACCCCCACTATCTGCACCCTAGATAGGAGCTCTCTGCTCCACACAGAGGGCTGTGGTATCTCGGTGGTTGTGTCAGGACGGACATCCATCATAAAAACATTCACCAAGTCTTCGTGCGAGTTAAGGCTGGTTTATACTTCTTGTCGCACGTCTTTTACCCCCCGTTGAGTGAAAAAAAGTTGCACACTCCCGCTGCGATCCCCCGGTGACAGCCGTCCTATACATTGCCCCCAGTCAGAACTGCGAGATGCGGAGGATGCAGCTCGGAGAGTGTGATTGGTTCAGAGTTTGTGGGCGTTTTTTGTTTGGATGTCAATATATGGTGTATCACACCGCTACCCGCTACTCTTCCAGAAGCCGGTTTTTGTTTTTGCTTTGACATGGATAGTTTTGAAGAGAAACTTGCCTTGTGTAGATCTGGTCCTGTTCAGCGGGCGAACGTGCCAACGCCGTTAGCGTCGTCTTTCCATGTTCGCGGTCAATAACATAAGCAATGCTATGCAAAAAACTCAGGACAGTGTTAGTTTTACTATTTTATGCTTATGTCTATTATTATATGTTTCAGTGTTTCAATGTTTAGATGTTTACTGTTGCACCGAGGGACTGAGAGAAACGCAATTTCGGTCCTGTGTATGTCCTGTACTGTACATATTGCAGATCTGACAATAAAGTTGACTTTGACTTTGACTTTGATAAGTACAGTATAAGGTCATTTTCTTCATCCTCGTCCTCCGACTCGTCATCCAACCTGAGAAGCATCTCTTTTGCAGCTTGCGCATACATTTTTTTCGTTGTGAACTGTAGAAAACTTCCTCCATCCATCAACAGTCATATAAGCTGTGCGTGTGACGTATGCAGTGGGAGGGAAGAGGGAGGGATTACTATAATGTATCCCCCACGTCTTTTCCAAGTACAGTATAAACACTCAATGCGGTCGGTGACACACTTGCAATTACGTCATCGCTAGGCCGCATCCGCACGTCTTGCATGAAGTATAAACAAAGCTTTAGTTTACTGTGGTGACCCCTGAATAAGGAGCAGCTGAAAGAAGATGAACAAAGCTTAAAATACAAATACTGTGGTCATAAAATAATAAAATTAGTGCTCCTGGTTTCAGAACAAATAGTTTTTCTTTTGTCTCTGTTGCCTCTACACTCTTCACTCACAAGTTCCTCCAAGTGCAGCACATGGTTGTTCAAAAAAGGCGTTCAATACAGAAACAACTGGACTTTATTTGTAACAGAAGACGTTTCGCTCATCATCCGATGAGCTTTCTCAATTCAATGAGGAGACTGTGAGAGGGAGAGAGAAGTTATAAGCAAGCTGGGCCACTGGTAAGAATTGCTATCTTATAACTTCTCTCTCCCTCTCACAGTCTCCTCATTGAATTGACAAAGCTCATCGGATGATGAGCGAAACGTCTTCTGTTACAAATAAAGTCCAGTTGTTTCTGTATTGAACACCTTTTTTGATTTATCATGTCCTGGACGACTGAGAATCTTCACCAGCATAGCACATGGTTGTGTTAAAGGTCGAGGATGCCAGACCACCTTTGTAAACTGAGTCCTATATTTATTTTGAAACTTGTTTATGATTACCGAAAAGAATAGTTTGACTTCTTGAAAAATATATAACGGGTTTGGTTTCATTGAAATTTAAATACAAAGCTACAATCAAAAAAAGCTTAAAGATTTGTTATTTTTATTTTTGGAAAGTTGTATGTGCACCACAGTGGCACAGTTGGTAGAGGTGACGTCTCTCAATGAGAAGGTTGTTGGATCAAATCCTGGCCGGGGGACTTTTTTGGGTGGAGTTTGCATGTTCTCTCCGTGCGTGTGGTTTTCTCCGAGTACTCCGGTTTCCTTCCACAGACCAAAAACATGCACGTTAGAGTGATTGGTAACTCTAAATTGTCTCCAGGTGTGTGAGAGAGAGAGAATGTTGTTTGTCTTGTTTGTCTTTATGTGTCCCTGTGATGGTCCCCTGCCACTTGCACAGTGATGGCTGGACATGGGTACAAGTGACCCCCACAACCCAAAAAGGAAGAAGCGGGTAAAAGATAATGGACTCCTCCAAGAGGAGAGTTGTGGGTTCGATCCCACCAGCAGTCACATGTTGAAGTGTCCCTGGGCAAGACAATGAACCCCTCATTGCCTCTGATGTGTGTCCCATCAATGTATGAATGTGATAAAGTTCTGATTAGTCTTTGTAGGGATCTAGTAGAGTGCTGTATGAATGGGTGAATGTGGCACAGATTGTGTTGTAAAGAGCTTTGGACATCTTGAATAGATAGACAGGTGATATATAAGTACAGTTAGGCCTGTCACGATAACAAAATATGCTGGGTGATTGCCTCAGAAATTATTGCGAGAAACAATAACATTGTTTGAAATTTGAAATGGAATTAAATTAAATTGAAATTTAAGAAGAAATGTTGGTTAATTTGTTTTGCATGTAGTACCTTTGTTCGACCACCGGATGGCAGTATAAGACTGTTTGAACCGAAGGATGGATAGTGAGGGAGCGAGCAACGTGTCTGGGACACGCCAATTGTTAACTATCCAATTACAGTTGTGCTTTTTTTTTTTTACAAAATGTCTACCACCCACCCTCCTCCTGAGGATAAAACAAAACTTGAAGCATCCTTAGTGTTGGTTTCTGTCACCATAGTTTATTTTGAAAAGAAAATGAAGACTGTAGTTCTAGGTTAACTCAGCTTTGCTGCTGGAACACAGACACCTCCCTCCATGTTGGTACGTTGGACCAGTGAAGGTGAAGGAATATAAACTGAGACCTCTGGCTAGTAGAATTTGCAGCAACAACACATCTCTGTTCTCAAAACCTTTGTTTCATTAAAGTTTTTCTCAGATGAAGAATTTGGGGTGAATAAACTCTAGAATACTTCATCTCAACTGTGTATGGTCATTTTTAGAGCCTGACCGATATGGAAATTTTGTCTATCACCGATAGGCTACGGATATCACTGTGAAAAGGGGAAAGAAAAAGAAAAAAACTGAAAATCGCTGTAATGCCACTTGGTTGTTGATATGTGCTGCTGATCTCATGCTGCTGATTATTTCATGTTGCTGTGTTCATTGGTCCTCATCTGCTCATGCAGACTCATGTTCATGCTGCTGTTGTTTTGGCACATTGCTTTGTACCGTTACTGCTTAGTGTATTCTTAGTTTAGTGAAGGTACAAATTAGTATATTCTTAGTTCATGACTTGGATCTTACTAATGTTTTTGTTGAATGTAACTGGAACCCTGTGTACATCGTTTCGTCCCACCTCATGTATCACGTGTGGTGTGTATGATAAATAAATCTCTCTGATTCTGATACTGTGAGGGGAAGGCGACCTCTGATAACGATATAATGGCTGAGACTTTTTGAGCTTTGTCCACCCCTAAGAATCTAAGTAAACAGTGAGTGGGGCGGGGCTTGTTTATTTAGCGCAACTGTTAGCAACCATGAAGCTAAGCTAACCAGATCCACACTATACATAGTCCCACAGTAGGTTTACAAGTGTTGCACTGGTCATAAAAACAGTCTTCCTAACGTGTGTTCACATTTTCTATCCTCCACTATTCACCATAAAGTTATCAAGTGTGTTAGAAAACTATAAATTAAACAAACAGCCTTCCCTGTTCGTTGTTTAAACAGTCAGTCATGTATGGTGAAGGTCTAACTGGTAGTGATCACAGCAGCTGTTATTTTTCTTTGCAGTAAAGATTTCAGACAAACAATGCATTTCATTGAGGACAACAAAAATAATGTTACTAACACTGATATGGATCTGGATCAAGTTTTACAAGGCAATAGGCTAGGCTATCTAAACCTTAGCTTGCTAACTTGAGAGACACATAGCTGTGGGGAGTGGTGGCACAGAGGTTAGAGACGGTGGGACGGTGATCGGAAGATCGCCGGTTCAAGCCCCGGTACCGTCAACATCAAAATGTGTGGGTGGAAAAAGGTGAAGCACCCACACCTGCCTCCACCCTCATTGGCCTCACTCTGGGCCCCTGAGCAAGGCCCTTAACCTCCACCATCTGCTCCCTAAAACAGGTCTCTCTTGAAAATGAGTTCTCGTGGCTCAATGAGACTACCTGGATAAATAAAGGGTTAAAAAAAAATAATAATAATGACACGCAGGTTGAAGGATTGAAGATAATTTATTGTTGATTTATTTTACAGATCAGTTGAAATAAACTTACCATGCTCTGTTCAGCTAAATACACCCACACAGTATTGTTCTCTGCTTCATTTGTGCTGAAAGTGAAAGTTAAAGTGAACAGCCATGACTTGAAAGTACAAGTAGTGTTTCTGCACCCTCTGCTGAATACACTGTACAGTTATGATTGGCTCCAGTATTTGGAACCTCATCAAGCATTTGAATTATCACCTTTGGAGATGATTGTACAAAGAAGGATTCTTCATAAAATGAAGAACATTATAGACAACCCTCAGCATCCTCTTCATCAGACTGTCATACAACAGAGTGTCTTCAGTCAGAGGCTTCTTCAGATCTTCTTCAAGACAAGAGATCCTTCCTGCTCACAGCCATCAGCATCTACAACAACTCTTTAATGAAACCAGGATGATGAGTTACATCATTTAATTTCCCTCTGGGATTAATGAAGTAATTTTGAATGGAGTTGAATTGAATTTTAGGGGTGGGAATTAGAAGTGCTTATATCAATGCATCATGTGACAATTATCACAGATACTGATATGTCCCCAAACGCCTACATCGGCCTAAATTATCAATCATACCGTTATATCGGTCGGGCTCTAGTCAGTTTTCAAACCAAACAATGAAAAAGGTAACATATCTTGTTCATAAAATGACAACAGAACTCTCTGCTTCAAAACAGTTTATTGTTGTACTGAATGAATTAGCCCAGCAGAGATGAAGATTAAAGCACACGTTGTGAGTACATGAGAAGCATACAGTATATTGCTCCAAGCTGATCTCATACTTGGGGCAATGACTGGTACGTGGACTGAGGTGGGAACCTTTGTCAAATAAGTACTTTGTAAAATAAAGTCAAATAATTAACAACATCTTTCAAAAGTGTTTTTGCTTAAAGTGAACATCTTAAGATTGTAGTGCTTTTTCAAACTCTGCTTTAACAAAGACCCACAACACAAAGCTCCAACTGCAGAGTCCTTGCTTGATTTGCTGGTGAATGTCGAGTGTTGTAAAATGATAATCCCCTAGCAGCGTGAAAGCAACCATGTACCCGGTAGGTCCTTATGATATCTTCATACTTTGTAACCCCCAGTGTCCTCCTTTATAACAGTTTGGTTCAAACACACCTAGAAGTCCATTGTAAGAGTCTTAAATGTGAAGGCCCCTGTAACGCAGCCCCAGTTGTCAAGTAGCAGTGACAACATTAGACAATGTTTGTATTATTTAAGTAGAACATGCTCACTGAACAATCTGGATGCTAGCTGGACTGATGTTTATACCCCCAGCTAACTCAAAATTACAAACAGGCTCTGTTTTACTTTTACATGATGGAACAGCAGCTGTTTAACCAGACTTTGTGAAGTAGATGAAAAGTTTGATGAAGGACTAGGCCTGGCCTGAGCCTGGTTCTGTTGGAGGTTTCTTCCTGTTCCTGTTAAAAAGGAGTTTTTTCTTTCCACTGTCTCCAATGTGCTTGCTCAGGATGGGAGACTGCAATGAAGTGAAGATTCAACGAGTCTGCTGCTTCCTTAGATAGAGAACTTTTACAGTATGTGTATGTGAATGTTTCTGTACAGTGCCCTGAGACAACTTCTGTTGTGATGTGGCGCTATATAAATGAAATGAACTGAATTGAATTGACAAATATTGTAATTTACAGTCCTGGTTCTTACGACTCAAACTCTTGTTGTCATCGTCTTTGTCGTATAAACTTTTGGTTTTGACACATTGGGAACGGCTTGAGTAAATAATTCTGTGAACACAGTGCTTTTGAGGGTCTTGAAAAGTTGTTCATATGTCTGTAGAAATGGACATTT
>JBBPBX010002925.1:67625-86305 GCA_038048925.1 Garcialebias charrua
GTCACGCGCCTGGTAGCTGCGCTGTGACGTGAAATGGGCATTAGCCAACGAAACGCGGCCCTGTGGTCGGAGCTTGGTAAGGTCCATGCAGTGATAGCAGTGTTAAACCAGCATCCTCCTTCTTGCTTCCTTTTGCGTTTTTAGAAGCCATCGCCAGTGAGTAAAGAAAAAAAGTTACAAACGCTAAAGTTATACGCAATCAGCGTAGAAATTGGGGTGATGTTAATTAAAATGTTTGAATGTCACCGGAGCAGTTCATTGACACGTCTACCCTGTTTGCATGACAAACCGGAAGTCCAAGAGTTTTTAAAACATTTTTTTACATGAGGCTGCTTGGCACATATGTTTCATGTTGTACAATTGTTTTCTTCCTGCAAGAATAATATGACTGTAACTTTCCTTTTATTATTTTGTTCAATTTATGCTCCCCTGGCCATTCTGCTGCCACTTGGTGCTATTTTCCGTAAACACAACATACCTTTTCACTTCTACACCGATGACTGTCAAATTTACTTCCCCCAAGACACAATGGTACATGCTCTATTCAACCTCTGCTCGACTGCCTGGCTGACATCAGGGACTGGATGGCTTTAAATGTCTTAAGTTTCAATTATAAGAAGTCTGAAGCCATGTTGTTCCCTCCCAACGACACAATCACAAACCACTGCATCGACCTGTCCGCTCTAGCCCTATCAGAAAAACAAAGAGTCACTAATCTGTGAGTGATAATGGATCCTTCCATGAAACTCAACAGTCATTTCAACATGATTGTTAAATCCTGTTTTTTCCAGCTGAGGAGACTGTCTAAGCTGAAGCCCATATTGTCCAAAAATAACCTGGAAACAGTAATACGTGCATTTGTTACATCTAGGCTTGACTACTGCAATTTACTCCTGTTTGGTATGAGTAGCCGTGTTTCCATCTATTTTCAATTCTAATTTTGAGCAAATTTTTGAAAATTCGCAAAATGTAAATAAAAATTAATGCGAATCAGAAGTGTTTCCATCAACTGGCTTGAAGCGAATCCACCAGGCCACGCAAAGCAGCATTACGTCAGACGTCAGCGTTATGCATGTCTACAGTAAACAGGAAGTAGCAGTTGAAAACAGGAACCGAACCACACATCTCGGCAAAATGGTGAGACTATTTCAGGAATGTGTTGCTATCGGGCAAGTTGTATTTATTCTGTCATGCCAACTAGTTTCAGCGATGTTACAGCGGAAACAGCTGATCAGTCACATGACGTGAATGTTCGCTACGTCAGAACTGAGTCGGCAAATCTGTTTCCATCTCTCGTTTTGCGCATCAGCTCTGTTTCGAAAAAACCAAAAACCACCTCAAGCGAGCGTATCAACTTTTTTGCGAATTAGAGGAAGTTAATTCGAATCGTGCCATTTCCATTCACCTTTTCTGATGCGATACTTCAAAATGCGCATCAAGAAACCTTGATGGAAACACGGTTAGTGAGACCACTATTGCACCACTAAGGCGAATTATCAATCAAACTGCTGTTGAGAAATTATCAGAATCATTTGAGCCCAGTTGTTTTGTTAGTTGCAGTGATGCTGATTCCTTTGTGGGGTCTTTTAATAGCCAGAGTCAGAGTCAGAGAGTCAGAGAGTCTTTATTGTCATTCGCACCGCATGTAGTACATGTGACGAAAACGAGATTATGTACACAGGGTCCAAGTTACATCCAACAACAAATGCAAGAGAAAAACAATAATAACATCTAGGATTAACTAAGAGAGACATCAGCTAGTAATACACTAAGCCCTAATGTAGTAGAAAAACATCATTATAAACAGCAGCACGAACATGAGTCATTATGAGCAGATGGTCACAGATGAACGCAGCAACAAGAAACAGATCAGTATCAACATGATGTGACATTTTGCAGTGTTTATTCTTATTATTTATTTATTCATGAGTCTGACAGCCTCAGGGTAGAAGCTGTTCCTCAGTCTAGTGGTTCTACATTTGATGCTCCTCAACCTCCGTCCCGAGGGGAGTGGTGCAAAGAGTGAATGTGCTGGGTGAGTGAGGTCTTTCATGATGCAGGTGGCTCTTTTTCTGCATCTGGAGGTGTAAATGTCTGTGATGGTGGGGAGACTGACTCCCACAGACTTCTGTGCAGCCTTCACCACTCTCTGTAGAGCTTTCCTCTCTGCAACTGTGCAGCCTCCATGCCACACATTGATGCTGGAGCACAGGATGCTCTCCACTGCACACCTGTAGAAGGAGTTGAGGACTGAGCTTCTCAGACCAGCTCGTCTCAGCCGTCTGAGGAAGTAGAGTCTTTGATGTCCTTTCTTGATCAGGCTGGTGGTGTTGTTGCTCCAGCTGAGGTTATCATTCAAGTGTACACCCAGGTACTTGTAGCTGGAGACCACCTCCACCGCAGATCCACCTATGTACAGTGGGGTGTGGGTGTGTTTGTTCCTTCTGAAGTCCACAATCATCTCCTTCGTCTTCTTCACATTCATGTGAAGGTTGCCACTGCCTGTCTGTCTTAAATGAGGTTGCTCCTGTAAAGCACAAAATATCCTCTCGTAAAAACTCTTGTCCTTGGAGAAATGAGCAAATTATGGTATTCAGAAGTTCATGTCGTAAGGTAGAGCGTTTGTGGAAATCTACTAAACTTGAAGTCCACAGACTGCACTTAAAGGAGCTGATCTCAACCCTAAATGAAATGATTAAACAGGCCAGGGGCCTCATGTATCAACCATGCGTGCGCACAAAAACATTGCGCACGTCACTTTCCACGCAAAACCCCGTATGTATCAAAACTGAACTGAACGTGAATATATGCGCATCCAGGTACATATCCACGCAAGCTCCCGAGCAGGCGTACGCACGTTTCTGTGGTTCTTGTTCCTTTGGCGACACTTACAGGTGTTTCAGAGAAACTGAAGCCCCACAGTCTGTGGTTGACTTTAAGAGCGGCTTGAAGACCTTTCTTTTCAACCGAGCATACTTTACTCCTCATGATTCTACTTTTGATCTCAGCTGATACTGTTGTTGATTTTAATTGTTTTATTATTTGTCTTATTGACATTCAAATATGTTGCACCTTGTAGCACTTTGAGATTTCCATGAATGAAAAGTGCGTTATAAATTGAATTCATAATTATTATTATTATTATTATTATTATTAACTGTTCATGATGTGAAAATGATTAATATTCCCTCCAAACACACGATTAACAAGTATTACATCCACATGACGCAGTGAAATAAAGCACGCGCAAAGTTGTGCCAAAAATAAATTTAACAGGAACGGATTCATTCAGCCTTACTGGAGGTTATAATAAATAGTGTAACACGCAGAGCATTTATTTAGAAACAGATATAATTTTCCGATCTAGGATATGGCTTATCAGCCGTTTTCAGAAATAATAATTTTTCAGTTTGGCACTGCTGCGCTCTGGGGAGCCGTGCATCACGCGTGCATACAGAAGCAGCGGTCAAACTGTTCCCGAGCTATGAGGGAGCTGCAGGTCGATCGGGACTGTGCAGTCCAGTCCACACAAAGCCGGATCATGTCCAATAGAATGGTCTCATCCATATGATTCCAAAGGCTGAGTGGTCGCGCTTTGGAGCGCGCGCGCACCCTCACCGGTGTCGACACGGCAGCTGGAGGTGTTTCATTATCTGCGTTTATTGTAGATTCCCCCAAAATGACACGTGAAAGTACACCTTATATAACTTGTAGGAGAGTAAAAGCTTCACAGACAGACTGCGCACAGGGCTGCGGAGGGAGCAGCGTCTGGAGACGCCAACATCACGTGATGTCATGAAATGTCTCCACCAAGACGCACAGACTCGTTTCTTCACATCATCTACATAAACAAAGATCTATGTTCTAGCAAACATCCAAGTAAGTTCCTCTGTGTTTACAGTAATTATGGTAATAAACTCGTGCGCAAAGTTAATATTTCCACACAGAATGAATGAATGAGCCGGTTCGCGCACCACAGCAGGGTGCGCATACCGACACACAATCACTCGTTCTTTGCATGATGAACACATTTTATTACTATTCTTACTTAGGATGTTTGTCCTCACTCATATTATATTAAATTCATTATATTCCCGAATCTAGAAATCATTTCTGATCGCGCAGGGATCAAACAAACATGTCCTTCACACATGCAGGAAGTAATTTGCATCTGTTTAACATATGTAAATGTAGGCGTGTCAGGGGAGGTGTCTCACGTGCGCTCAGTTCCACGTTAATTGTGATGTACAAAAGGAATGTGCGTGGATTCAGGTGTACGCACAGTTTGATAAATCTGGATCTTTTTGTGCGTAGACACTTTTCTGGATTTCACCGTACGTCACTTTTCAGTAGGAAATCCACGCAGGTTTTTGATACATGAGGCCCCAGGTCAGCATATTTTTCTAATCTTGTGAGTATAAATAAGAAAAATCCAAAAGTATTGTTTGATACCATTAATAATATGGTTTCACCTTCACTCCCTCTTTTGCCTGCATTCTCATTAGATGACTGTAACAGATTTTAAAACTATTTTGTGGAAAAGGTTGAAAACATCAGGGCACATGTTAATTCGGCTCTTGGTGTCACCCTATGTTCAGTCCCTTCAGTGAGCTCCTGGTCCTTATTTACACCTGTCCCTTTAGAGGATGTGAAGGTTGTTCTGAAAAAGATCAAACCTTCTTCCTGTGTGCTGGATGCTGTTCCCGCATCACTGTTTTTAAAGGTGTCTGATATTGTCAGCCCCCATGTGGCAAAATTAATTAACATTTCTCTTTCTACAGGGTCAGTTCCATGTCTTTTGAAACAAACGGTTTTAAATCCGATTTTGAAAAAGCCCAATTTGGACCCCACTGAGCTCTGCAACTACAGGCCAATATCAAAATTGCCTTTTCTTGCCAAAATTTTGGAGAAGTTAGTTACTGCACAGTTGAATACTTTCTTGCAAAGTAATAATATTCTGGACAAATTTCAATCTGGTTTTCGCAAAATGCACTCCACTGAAACTGCCTTATTAAAAGTATCCAATGACATTTTGATGGCTGCAGACTCTGGTCAGAGCAGTGTATTGATTTTATTAGATCTATCTTCAGCTTTTGACACAGTCGACCACAAAATTCTAATACATCAACTGCAACATGAATTAGGATTTTCAGGAACTGTTTTGAAGTGGTTTTCCTCTTATTTGAACAACAGAAATTTTTCAATGTTTGTGAATAACATACAGTCTAAGACCTCTCCGTTAATGTATGGTGTTCCTCAGGGTTCAGTCTTGGGTCCTGTTCTGTTCATTACTTACATCACCCCCCTTGCAAAGATTATAAATAGCTTCAGAAATGTCTCTTACCATTTCTATGCTGATGACATTCAACTCTACTGCTCCTTCAATGACTCAGAATTACACAAGTTAGATGAATTAGTAAACCGTGTGTCACATATTAAGGTGTGGTTAGCCAACAACTGCCTTCAGTTAAATTCTGCCAAGACTGAAACCCTGATCATTGCCCCTGAACAGAAAGTTCCTCGCATCAAACAACATCTCGGTTCTCTGGGCTCCTCTTCTCAGACGAGCCTCAGAAACTTGGTGTCCGGTTTGACCAGTCAATGACTTTGGACAAACATTCAAAGCTTCTGGTCAGAAACTGCTTTTATCATCTTAGGAACATTTCTAAACTGAGGGCAATGTTATCTAAATCTGACCTGGAGATGATTATTCATGTTTTTATCTCTTCTCTTTTAGACTACTGCAATTCCCTTTTTACTTGTTTTAATAAGTCTGCTGTCGCTCGTGTCCAGTTGGTCCAGAACGCTGCTGTAAGGCTTTTAACAGGAACAAATAGAAGGTCTCACATCACACCAGTTTTATATGATCTACATTGGCTCCCTGTTGAATTTAGAATTCATTTTAAAATTTTGGTTTTAACTTTTAGGCCCCCCAGTACATCAATGAAATGTTTACAGTATTATCCCTTATTCTCCAGCTCACACCCTTCGGTCTCCAGAACTGAACCTTAAGGTCCCTAAGACCCGGTTTAAAACTCGGGGTGACCTTTCCTTTCAGGCCGCAGCCCCCCGGCTGTGGAATGCCCTGCCCTGTCTCTTTGTGTGACCGTCTCTGTTGATTCCTTTAAAACGCAGCTTAAGACACTTTTATTCAGACAAGCTTTTAGTTTAATGTTTTATTTAGTGTTTTTATCAGCTGTTTTTACTGTTTTTAGCTGTATGTAACTTTTCTAACAATATATTTTTAACATATTTCTTCACTCTGTCACTACCTCCTGACATACTGATTTTAGACAAGTAATCTCTGAAAAAAACTATTGTCCCCTTGCTTCTCTAAAAGCATTTCTAAAAAGCCACAGTGACACGCCGTTAACCAGCCAATAAAAACAGAGCTTGAATTTGAATTTCAGCAGAGCAAGGGGTAACAGAGCCATATATGGCTCTGAGGGGGAGGGACCAGAAACGTGTCTCTGTTCAAAATTTTCCTAAGTTCCAGCGTGTTCCAGAAATTACATACTGAACCTTTAATCAGCTGTTATTATTATTTTTTGTTTTGTTCTATTTTATGCTTTTATTTTGTGTTTTGTACAGCACTTTGTGATTGTATCTATGATAAGTGCTATATGAATAAAGTTTACTTACTTACTTACTTACAGCTGGTCCAAAACGCAGCAGCCCAATTTTTAAGCTGTACAGGCAAAAGAGAGCACATTACACCAGTCTTGGCCTCCCTGCACTGGCTACCGGCTCATCTTCAAATCCAGTTCAAAAATCTCCTGTATGTCTATAAATCGATGTACAGTCTCCCCCCCCCCACACACACATCTCTCTGATTTGCTACAGCCATGTCCCACCACAATCTCTGAGGCCAGCGAACCATCTCACATGAACTCGTGCTTTGAGGTCAGAGGATCAGGTACTCTTAAGAGTTCCAGAAACTCGCCTTAAGCGCAGAGGTGACAGGGCGTTCTCTGTAGCAGGCCCAAGACTCTGGAACGAGTTACTGCTGCTCATCAAACAGGCCCCCTCAGTGGTGTAGTCTACATTTTTGTAGTGGGTATACTGTGCTTAGAAACCAAAGTACACTGGTTAGTACAATGTAATCGTTAATATATTTTGATTTTTAAGCGTATTGAACATTTCCAATTTTTTTCTTATGTTTATGAATAAATGAACAACAAACATTGTACAACAGTTGGCTTTGTATTAATCATGTTAGAGAATTTATGCAACAGTATCAAAGCACAGCGTTGCATACCGTTAGATTGTTTCGGAAGCGTTCAACTGCCGTTTAACGTATCGATGACACATGTCTAATGATAAGTCATGTGTCATTGGGCACTTTTAAGTGGGTATACTGAAATTCTTAAGCTTTTCTAGTGGGTATACTCCGTATGCCTGAGTATCACATAGACTACACCACTGGGTCCCCTCCCTTTCGGTTTTCAAATCCCGGTTAAAAACTCACTACTACTCCATTGCTTTCAATGCCAGCTGATTTGTATTGGATCGTTTTATTTATGATCTGCAATGTTTTTATGTTTTTCGTGTTGTACTTCATTGTCTGTGTTGCCTGTTGCGTGTTTGTTTGTCCAGCACTTTGGTGTGGACTTGTTCCTGTTGAAAGTGCTTTACTGTATACGGTAAATAAAATGGTATGGTATGGTATGCGCAGGGTGTCTGGACTCTCCCTTAGAGATAGGGTGAGAAGCTCAGTCATCCGGGAGGGACTCAGAGTAGAGCCGCTGCTTCTCCACATCGAGAGGAGCCAGTTGAGGTGGCTCGGGCATCTGGTTAGGATGCCTCCTGGACGCCTCCCTGGTGAGGTGTTCCGGGCATGTCCCACCGGGAGGAGACCCAGAGGAAGACCCAGGACACGCTGGAGGGACTATGTTTCTCGGCTGGCCTGGGAACGCCTTGGGATTCCCCCGGAGGAGCTGCTCCAAGTGGCTGGGGAGAGGGAAGTCTGGGCCTCCCTACTTAGGCTGCTACCCCCGCGACCCGACCCCGGATAAGCGGAAGAAGATGGATGGATGGATGGATGGATGGTATGGTATGGTACCTCTGTTTGTCAGACAGGCCCCATCCCTCTCAGTTTTCAAATCCTGTTTAAAAACCCACTACTATTCCGTTGCTTTCAACACCTGATGATCTGTGTTTTGAACCTGTATGCTTCACACAGGTATTTATTATCTGTGACGTTTTTATGCCTATATTCTGTTTTTTACTTCATTGTGTGTGTTGCCTGTTGTTTGTTTGTACAGCACTTTGGTTGGCCTTGTCACAGTGCTCTATAAATAAAATAGTATGGTATTCTTCTCTTCTCTCACTGTTTTGTTGTTGTTATTCTGTTATGATGCAAATAAAGATTTGTGTGAAAAAAGAAAAAAAAAACTGAAGGAGCGCGCGCAGATACGGAAGCCGTTAAGCAGAAGAGGAAGCTTCGTGAAAATGGCCAGCTGGGGAAAGTTCGCTGCTGTTTGGAGAAATGTCCTGAGGACTTGTCGAGCTGTGAGAAGTTCTGGAAACCACCGCGCGGTCGCTCCTGGTGTACTGGGCTGTGTGGTGGGAACTGGGCTCGTCTGGTGTTACCAGTATCACGCCAACAACACGACTCTGCCCTTTGCCGTTCGTGCAGCACAGGAAGAAACAGTAAGGAAGTCTCTGTCGTTAAAAGTGACGACAAATAGTTTACTGCTCTATTTATATAAGTTCATCACAGTTTTTACAAGTCGAGAAAAACTGCACTTACAAAAGTGGGCATTAGTTAGGCACTTGAAATTATTTTTACTGAAGGCTTTTTTTAGTTATGAAACCTGGATAATCAAGCTAAAAAAATAAAAAATAAAATAAAAAGGATATCTCGTTTGTTACGATACGTTGAGTACAACCAATCTACCGGTTAAATATGTTGCTCATTATGACACTTTTGGCCAATAGAAAGTCAATGGGACTTGTATAAAAAACTGTGATCGAAAATGGAGCTAAGCAGACAAGCTGAAATTACAATAAGAAAACACCAATAAAATAGAAAAAAAAAAAACACAAGAATATTCAATTTATTAAAATATTTAGTTAAAAGGAAGACATCAATTTATTAAAATATTTAGTTAAAAGGAAGACATTAGACAGTTTTTATTTTAAAGGTATTGTGACATGATTTTGTAAATTTGAATATTTGTCTGAGCATATATATCTTATATCATTGAGCTCTGTTCGTTTTTGCATAATAAATTATAAATGTATTACATTTTTATTCCAAGTTATGGTAGTTTTTTTCTCTGGGATACGCCCCTAAAAATCTGCGCATTTCCGCAAAATGTCATCTTGACGTGACAACGGGAAGGCACGCTCCAACGTGCATTTAAATCAGTGTTTTTCAACCTTTTTTGAGCCAAGGCACAGTGTTTTCATTGAAAAAATCACGAGGCACACCACCAACCAAATTTGTAAACAAAGATTGTATCCGCCTATATTAAATAGTCATTCTTATCTAAGTGTCTTGAATAGGAATGAAATAAACACAAAAATGTATTTTGATCATATTTTCGGTGTCATTGCGTCCCCGGTAAAAGTAAATCCAAACGAAATGTAACTCTCAGAAGACCGGTACTGTCTCGAGCTCACGGTATCTGCCTTCTTCTGAATTGTGAAAAATTACAAAATGCATAAAAATGATAAATAAACAGCTGTACCTCATAGGCCTGGTCTTGGAGAGTAGTTTGATGTAAGATTTGTGTGGGTGGCTCAAACGACCTGAATGTTATTGACCAAAAACAGTGATTTATTAAATATTAAATTGTGAAAAAATACAAAATGCATAAAAATTGAGAAATAAACAGCTGTGCCTTGCAGATCTGGTCTTGGAGCGTAGTTTGATGTAAGATTTGTGTGGGTGGCTCAAATAATGTAAAATATATTATTTTTTTGTTTCTGAAGAGTGACATGCTCGAAAATTTGTTGACGGTCCCTAAGTGAACCATGACGTTTCTGAGTAGGGGCAGACTGCGCGGCGGCTGAAATCAGACTCCATGAAGTGGACCGACGAGTGCAACCCAGCGCGAGACACGGAGCTCGAATATCCAACGTCCAACTTGAAAATAACTTAACTGCGGTTGTTATTAGATAATTCATTTTCAAAAAATCTTTTTAGACCAGTTAGTGAGGCACACCTGACAATCACTCACGGCACACTAGTGTGCCGCGGAACAGTGGTTGAAAAACACTGATTTAAATAATAATGGCGGAGCATGTCCTATCGCGTCTGAGATATCATTTTGAGACAGTAAATCTTCCAAAACTCTCATTAATAAACACTCCCTGAATAAAAAAATTACAGATGTTACCTGATGGCGCAGACATAATTTAAAAATGCATACATAGCAACGTGTTTGCTCCGGGCTCTCGGCTAATTTTTTTTAGAAGCTATCTTGGCTAACAAGAGTCCCTGACACCGGTCACGTCTGAGATATATCATTTTAAGACAGTAAATCTTCCAAAACTCTCATTAATAAACCCTCCCCGAATAAAAAAATTACAGATGTTACCTGATGGCGCAGACATAATTTAAAAATGCATACATAGCAACGTGTTTGCTCCGGGCTCTCGGCTAATTTTTTTTAGAAGCTATCTTGGCTAACAAGAGTCCCTGACACCGGTCACGTCTGAGATATATCATTTTAAGACAGTAAATCATCCAAAACTCTCATTAATATCCCTCCCCGAATAGAAAGAAACTACAGATGTTACCTGATGGCGCAGACATAATTTAAAAATACATCATTAGCAACGTGGCCTGTATCGCGGCTATTGTGTTAGCTATCTGATTCGGCTAGCTTGTTAGCAGCGAACAAACATAATCTGCCGTGATAATTGGCTTTATACACTCAAAGTGTATAAAGTAAAACAACATGAACTCACGTAAAATAAATAGTTTATAATCTGAAACACTACACACATCCGATTATGTTTACACAAAAGCCTCTTATCCACAGGTCTGGTTCCTGTAAGGTCCCATTGTGGCTAGTTTGGGCCAGTTCCTATGGGACCGGTTTATTTCTGTATCCATGCGCGCATTAGGACCCCTTTGGTGGGCGTGAAGTTCTCCTGCAGTGGGCGGGTAGTTCTCCTGCAGTGGGTGGATCATTAATATCAACGCTTCTAACCAGCTGGTGGCGCTAGTGATACATTAAGCTCTTTACGAACCACCACTAACAATAGAAGAAGAAGAGCTGGGGAAAACAACACACAACAAAATGGATGACATCGTTGCTTTTTTCAACGTTCTGCTTTGCCTGTTGCTTTTTCAAAGAGTAGAAGAACTGAGCAGAGTTGGGAGGGAAGCGATTTTCAATCACAGAAGACACGTTATTTTCAGGCGTCGAAGAGAACTTCTGTTCAGACGTTTAACAGCAATCCGAACCATGGAAAGGCTGCGTTTATCCACACAAAACACTCTGAACAGTCTGGAGCAAAGTAGAGTTTTTGAACGTTTAAATGAAGTTTCCATAGCATAGCATAGTTCATTACTTATTAATAAACTACATTACATTGGACTCTGGAAAAACCTTTTAGTGTTTATGCTTAACCTTGCAGCTTATTAAATTAAGCTATCGCACATTATCTCAACAATTGAAGTGATGTTTAGCAAGAGGAAGCTAGGCTTTTTTAACTTCGATTTGATCCTCTATCCATTAAAAAACTACATGATTTGAAAAACATGGCTATAGTGTTTTAAATTTAAATCCTGCTGTGCTCCATTTTACCAGTCAAACTCACGGAGATATTTTTTGACCTTGGGTAAACATGCTGCAGAAGCTGCTGGATCCACAGGATGGACATCAGGCCACAGGTGTTTGAGATGCTATGATGGAGAAACTCCTGAATGAGGATGATTATAAACAGATTACACAAATCCTACACCTTTATAACTGTACTGCTATGTAGATTGATTTACAAAACATGGAAATAATGTATTATGGCTACAATTTCCAGTACTCATTACAGAAAAAACAAAACAATAGAAAAGCTACTCCTTATTTGTAACTGTCACTAATCATCTGAGGACCTTTGTCAATTTAATGAAAAATAGTGTGTGTGTGTGATTCAAGTTATAAAGCTGTGCTTTGCCGTGAGCTTGGGTTATGGAGATTGACACATGCCGAACAATCTCCATTTTGCAAGCTTACAGAACGCCACAGCTTTATAACTTTATTCACACACTCCATTTTTCATTAAATTGACATTGCTCCTCAGATGATTAGCGAAATGTCTTCACTTCAAATGAAAGTCTTTTTTTTTTTTATCCATTTTGGTTTGGATTTGACATGTAAAGGATAACATAGAATCTTCACCAGTGTCGTTATAGGTTAAAAAAAAACAAAGTTACTTTGCTTATCCTACACTATTGACTTACAACAAAAATGCTGTAAGCGCTTCACTTTTGAAGATAAGATGGAAGCACAACTTACAATTGTGTTTTTATTAGAAATTAAGGCATACAAAACAAGAAAAAACTTTTTTAAGGTTTAGAAATATACATCTCTCGTAACTTATCGGTTTGCCATGGAACGGGCAACCGTTTCCAGCACCCCAAGGAGCGCTTGATTGAAAGCAGCCCTCTGGTCAGCCTCCTGCCTTCGTTGTGCTGCTTCCTCTCTTCTTAAAGCCATTTCCTCCCTCAGAATGGCTTGCTCCTGCTCCCTCGCTGCGTCAGCTTGACGTTGACTCTCCGCAGCAGCGGCCTCACGTGCTTTTTGGGCTTCCTCGATGGTTAACCGGAAGTGTTCCTCTCGCTGTGCCCGGTTCTTCTCCTCCTGTTCAGTCTGAGCTGTAATAAAGCTTTCAGCTACAGTTGTCGCTTTGCGCTTTCTATGACCTAGATAGAACAAACAAGAAAATGGCTGTTAGACAATGAAGTACAGAATGATACAGTTTTTAAATACGTTATTGAAGTTTTAGTTCCTGCTAATTTTGAAAAAAGATCGTAACATCAGGAATATGATTCTCTTCATAAAGCAATCTTGCACCTTTATGGTGGTAAGCAAGTGGGTATAAACAAATGACATGTATTCTTTTTCAAGAGTTTGTGTGAATTTAGAAAAAGAACAAGGCCATCATAAAACAACAAAAAAAACACACTGAATAATATGAATTATAAACTTGATGAATGAAAGTTAAAGTAATAAATGAATAATACATTTTAGCATTAACACAATTGAATAATTGATAATGTAGTTTTACTACATGTACGTTGTTTTACAAGAAAATAGTAAACACAACACAAAATTACTATCAACGTGATGTTAGACACGTTTGGTGCTGCTTCATACCTAGTAAGGGGTGTTGGGTGGGGCCTTTCTGCTGCGTGTTGACCGGCGGAGTGGATGTAGAATTCCTTGAAGCTGTACTTGGAGATTCAGTGGTCGGGGAAGGGTTTGAAGTGGGAAGGCTTGGAGAGTCAGAAACAGAATCTGAAGAGCCTTCTTCTTCTTCATGGACACTGTCTGCATCAAAAAAAGAGTGCAAAAACAGAAACAAAGTACAGTTAACATTGATGCCAAGTAATGACGACGTAACAGTGTGAGCCTCATTTGTTAAGATAGTGTATATACAGAATTTCTTGAATTAATTCTAATAGCTATTAATATAAATTTAATGCCATTACAATGTTTTTAATACTACTACAACACCGAGCTGGAACCATTGTATTTCAGTTCAGAGCAACTAATACATAGTTCCCACGTGACGTCACATAAGAGGTATTTCGGGTTTTCCGCCATTTTGGTTGGTAATACTTCCTTTCCTGACCACTAGTGGCAGCGTAGGTTACTGGCTGTGTAATATCAACCGGAAGGATTTGCCCTCCACAACATCAAGAATACGCTCCGATCACTTCTAGTCAGGTAAACAAAGATTCTATGTGAATAATTTTGCGAAACTGTGTGTGTTTGAACAGTTTTTTCAGTTTCTTGCTCTTCTGTTACTGACGTTAGCTTAGCAACGCTATGCTAATGCTAACCTCCACTTCGTAACACTCACGGGAACAAGGTGTCCCACCCGTGTTTATCCTAGACTCTTTGTTGTTAGGAAGCTGCTTGTTAATGATTTATTTTGAACCTTTATTTACCCTGTGACATCAGGCTGATACACACACGTTAATGACAGATAAACTGTCTCAAACTGAGACAGGTAATGCAACAAGCAAAACTCACAACAAAGAGCAGATCCGAGAGCTGCTCAGAAAATGTCACGGTGTGATTCCACAAAAACAAACTTTGCATGAATAAAAACCTGTTGTATATAAAAACTTTTTTTCTTTTTGTCCTCTGCAGCTAATCCTACTGATAGGGTGTTACTGAAGCTGGTCCTGAGTCTGCTGCAGCTCTGCAAACTAGCTGCCAGTCATCCTGGAGGAAATGACATTTTAGGTACACAATGTGTTATTTCAGGCTTTAATGTTTCAAGACATAATAAAAATGATCTGGTCATTAACAGGTTCTTAATACTGCAAATGCTGCACCAATCCGTCTGTCAAGCTCACGCTCCATTCTTCCGTCACTCGTGACCAGAACCCCACACTGAAGTTGACAGCCACACTTACCGGTACGATAGCTGTTAGGTGCAACTGTATTTATTTTTTATACTTTGAGTAGCAAACTTGGAGTCTTATTTTAAACTTTGTGATGCAAAAAATGACAATGTTTACTAATCTTTTCATTTTTTTAAGGTACAGATGAGTGAATAGTTCGTAGACCCGGGTCCAGTCTCAGATCCGGAGGGGTTGGCTGCTCCAGTCGGATGGTCCCACATGATGAGAAATCTGTTCATTTGTTTAAAATCAGAAACTGCGCTCGGATGCATCGTTTCTTGTTGAAGAGTGTTTTGATTAATCATTTCATTAAAATATATAAAATCACCCACAGTTCTCATATTGTATTCAGTTTAAATTGTTTTGAATTTATAATTATAGCTTTTATTCTGAACTTTATCAGTCTACTACTGGAGGATGAACAGGAACATGCATGTTTTTATGTTTTGTACATGTTAATAATTAACACTAAACTGGTAAGTTAAGTTGCCAATTAAGAACAATCACTACATGTAGGTTTTATTTATGTGCAGTAGAACTTCTCATTATTGGACATTAAACAACAACTTAATTATTGAAATAAACAAGGTGAAACTTGGTACAACTGTTTTATTCAAACTAAAGGTAAGCACACGTTCATTTAGCAATGTGTGTTTTCACAGCAACACCAAATGTATTTGAAAAGCAGATTCATCCATCTTTCATCCATCCAGCTTCATCGATCTCCTGGGACTCAGCATCTTACACAGAAAGAGAAAACAAAATGCTTTCAGGGTTTAAAGCAATATTTAACTAATGGATTACGGTAAAAGGAGTTACCAAATTGTAACTTTTCACCACTAACTTTATTAACAAAGGCAAATCACAGTGGAAAATAAATATCTGACATTTACTGAGAAACGTTAATACTATGACTGAGAAATAATTATAAATTTATTTTGTTAACACTAATTTAAGTATGAAAGGCAGTCATAGGCTAAATAAATAATGTAATGTGAGAAATATCAGCCATCCTTACTAACAAGCTCATCAGTTAAGCTGAAGCAACGATCTTTAATATCTATGCTTTAAAGTAGCACAGATAAAAAAATAAAAAAGTAGCACAGATTAGCATAGCCGATGTAGCTTTTACTAAAGTACACATGGCTGATATTTACTGTGGCACAAGTTACATTAGCTAAGCTATTCTTTGTTATGTTAAAAATCGGTTATATTTACTGTAGCTCAAGCTACGTAGCTTAGCACGCAGTAAACAACACCATTAGCAAAGAGCTAGCTTAGCTGCTATAGCTACGAGGGACGTCACATCTACGTGTAATCACTTACTCTGCCATTCACCAGAACTGTTATTAACATGAAGACAGCAATGACGAGCTCTGGACGTCCTTCACAACTCTGTTACTGGATCTTAAGCATCCATCCATGAATTTAAAGCTGCGAATCTGCTCCGTTGTGGACACTCAGAGTAACTTCTTCGTGACAACTTTTTGCCCTTCTCCACCAGGGGGCAATACCGCTTCGTCTGACATGATTTATTTCTCCAACTCACAACTTGTTGCCCTTCTCCACCAGGGGGCAGTACCGCTTCGTCTGACATTTATTCCTCCAACTCAACTCCAACCACAGCGCCTTGGTCAAGAGTAGCTCTGGTTGCTCGCGTCGGTTTATCCTACTAAAATGGCGGAAATTCCAGAATTCTAGAATTCTAGTCACGTGTGTGGGAACTATGTATAGTAAAGTGATAAATTACTGTAATTTTCTTCCTAAAGTTTGGTAGTAAATGTAGTTTTATAACTATTTTTGTATGCTGGATACATCAAGTTGCTTCTTGCCTCAATAAAAAGCACTGACCTACTTGTTATTTAAATCTAACCCACGGCAAATAGTTATTTAACTTTTCACACACACAACATAACTCTAATGGCAAACAAAAAACTTGAAACTTGAAACCAGAATAGTTTAAAATAATTCATCATTGAACACATGCAAAATTCAAATAGGGGAAAATAATAACAGCTGTACTGTATATTTCTGCCTGTAAGTCTCTGTTTTTAACAAAATTTACATGCCCTGGGACTTATAGGCCAAAGTGACATATTTATCGAATTTTTCCCATATTTATAAACCATTTTTGGACAGATATAACCGTTTCCATTTAGACTAAACCAAAAACAGCTGCACCACCCCGGTGAATTTGACCATTAAAGTGCATTTATTAAGCAAATGATAGACTGACACGCAACTCTGCTATAATTTACAGCTAAGAAACAATTCTTTAGGAGCTTTTTTGTTGTTAAATTTAAGATAAACGAGCGCATGCCTTCTTCCTTGTTGTTGTCGTCCCGCACGCGCGTGCAACAGCACCAAACTATCTTTACAGCAGATTATTAAATCACGTTTTTAGTAAGAAAACGTTAGACTGAGACACACCTATGCTATAATTGACAGCTAAATAATTGTTTATGTATTTTTCTTCAGAGAAAGGGGCCGCTCCGAGTCCTCCCTCTTTTTTTTTTTTTCAGAAAAGCCTCTCGGCTGTTGCTGAAGTCTCCGGTGGTTTTTCAGTCCAAAAACGCTCAGAGAGTTGCATGACTCACTGGAAATATGTTTAAAGTTATAAAACACTCACCATCTACTATAGACTCCAGAAGAGAAGTGCTCCTCCGACTTGTTGTTCTCGATTTTTGGCAGCATGGCAGCTTGCATTTCCTGGAAGACTTCTTCTTCTTCTTCTTCTTCTTGGCGGATTGCAAACAACGTTCAGGTGCATACCGCCACCTACTGGAGAAGACTGAATCTCCGCCCTCCGACCTAGGACTACGCCCCCTGACCAATCAGTGACCACACTGTGCTGATGTCATAACTGGACCCATGAGAACTGGTACTTTGTACCTAGTTGAGGCAGGCACCAAAATAGGACCGGTTTCTCGTGAACAGGACCCTGTGGGTACACTCCATAACTAGTTGTTAACTAGTTACGAACGAGCCCGAACGAGCGCCAACAGGACCTGTGGATAAGAGGCAAAAGACTTACTCATCTCCTGGACAGTCTTCCGATGGTCCCTGCGTTGTTTCGACATGGTAGCTCCTGTGGGACTTTCTTCTGTAGATTTTCTTTTAAAAATAGTAGGAATAGCATCCGGTTTTAAAAGTCTTCTGAATCTTACTGGTAATCCTAAAGATTCTTTTATACCAGGTGCTGAAAACAATCGGCAGTGAAATGGTCGCTGCAGACATACGACTCCTGGAACCCACCGGTCCTTGTCTGGTCCATTCTTGTCGAAGTTTCTCATCTTTTGGAAATTTGTGAAGGCTCACTTGTTCACTGCTGATATTAGAACACACAAATGCGCTACAACGTGACGGCATTTTTCAAGTTACACAAATAAAAGAGGCGATCCTTCAGGAAATGAATCTGTATGGCAAGCAGTTAACACACCTAATAAACGGGCAAGGCTATGCCTTCTGCCCGTTGTCACGTCACACTGATGTGTCACGACACACTGATGACGTATTGTAGGAATGCGCAGAATTTTAGGGGCGTATCCCAGCAAGTACCAGAGAAAAAATTAGCATAATTTAGAATAAAAATTTAATATATTTATAATTTATTATGCAAAAACGACCAGAGCTCAATGATATAAGATATATATGTTCTGACAAATATTCAAATTTACAAAATCATGTCACAATACTTTTTAATATCCACCTTATTCCTGAGGGGGTCAATGTAGAAGCGATTATGTGTCTTACTTCCGTTTCACACCGGAAGTAGAATTTCTGCACTGTCTCCTTCGTTGTTTACTTGCTAATCGGTACGCGTAGTTGAAGTTCTGTTTTCTGTTATTTCGAGCTAATATTGTCGCAAAGATGTCATTGCGGAACTCGGGTACCTGTTGTGCTGTTCGTGGCTGTACGAATAATCAGACGAAGCTGAATTTGTGGCTGCAACTAGTGTGTGTTGAACAGGCTACGAAAACAAAAACCTGCATCCTTCTTTGTGGCTGGGCTACGAGAAACCACCTGAAAAAAGACTCCGTATCCTCCAGAGGATCGAGAACACCAGGTATGATTTAAGAGGCAGCTTTTA
>JBBPBX010002926.1:12585-86295 GCA_038048925.1 Garcialebias charrua
AGAGAGAGAGAGAGAGAGAGAGAGAGAGAGAGAGAGAGAGAGAGAGAGAGAGAGAGAGAGAGAGGTGACCTCTTTGATGGGGTATGACCTACATATATCACCCTTTCACTGTATTTTGGGAGCTAAAGTGGACAATGCAAAGAGCACCCATAACACTAAATTTATAGGAACATGTCTACATGCTGCAAGGAAGGCCATCCTCAAGTTTTGGATATCACAGGAAGCCCCGACATTGAGTGACTGGTGTAACGAGCTTCTGAGGATACTTCCTCTGGAAAAACTGACTTACACCTTACGGGGTGAAAGTGAGAGATTTGTTAGGATATGGAAACCACTCCTGGACAGACTGGATCCCACAGGCCTCAACTTTACATAGGGGATGACATGTTGCCTCATAATATTTTAATTATTAATATTACTTCTTTTCTTAGTTGATTTGTCTGTATTTTTTTTTTTTTTTCCTTTTATGATTTTTGGTTATTGTAGAACCTGCTGTGTGTTTACCTGTTTTATTGAAATTGTTTATGTCGGGAGGGGAAAAAGAAAAAGTCGGGGTTTCTCTATACATGTCATAATTAACAGACGTGTTTGTATTTGTTATGAGAGCCTCAATAAATAAATTTGGAAAAGAAAAAAAAACTGGGCTACTACACAATTCTTACACCTAGATGCACCCGCATACCAAAATGGAAATTGATACCTCACTAATTTTTCACGTTATCACACTCATGCATGCACAGATGGAAGGAAAGTATTTTCATTTTCCCCTGTTCTCTCTGCGACAGGAGACAGAAACACTCACTAAAGCTGAAGGAAGGGAAGTAAAACTTGGGAGAAGACACAAAACTGACCAGTCATGTGACAAAGAAGGGAAAGTTCACATCAGGAAGAAATTAAAAGAATCTGCATCATCCCGTTGAAGTGACTGCATGAGAAGTGTGGGTGAAGGTGCAGATACCTTCCTGTTATTCTCCTTTTTTCTTTTTGGTATTTATCACTTTACCTGCTGGACTGGCTTGTTTTCCTGTCGGGCTGCTTGTTGCCTGTGATAATAATGGATTCTCTGCACCAACACCCTGAGTGACATGTCACAGATACCACATCTTTACACGCACAGGCCGCGTTTATTTAACATGTCTGACAGGTTTGCAGAACATCTGAGTCAGAGTGAACAGCGACTTTGTCGACTGCACAAAGGAATCAAAGCTCACGTGTAATCTCATTGTCGCCTCATGAATTGAGCCAAGCAGGTGATGAATTCAGGATGAGTGGAGTTTGGAAACAGGTTTTTTCTGTGTGGAAGCAGACGGGTGAGGAGATCCAGAATGTTAAGTGCACCTGTGGGTGTGTTCAGAGTTTCTTCCACCTTCTCTCAGGTCGCATGTCAACTTAGTTGAAACTGGTAAATCCCAAACCACCAGTAAACAAACACACATACCTCCACTTGGTTTATATCTGTTGAACACCTTTAGACTACAAACAGTTTATTTTCTTCTGGATATCTTGGATTTCATCCTGGAGTTTCATGTTCATTCTCTGCTGGACCAAACTTTCTTCTCTGTGAGGAAACACTGGATGTTTCTGAACTGACTTCACGTCTCCGAGCCATTTTAAAGGTGATCTGCAGCTGGATTCTCTATAGAGAGGCTCTATGCTCCAGCTGTTTGGTGTCTGAGAGAGGACGCAGCCCTGCAGCTGTGAATCTGGGCAAGATGATGGAGGAGGTGTCCATGGTGACGTCCAACGATGCCCGGGTGATTGAGCAGCTGAGCGAGGAGGAGATCCTTGCTTGTCTGGTGGCCGACACTGGACCCATGTTCAGGGTGAGACTCGTGCCGGATTTATTCAGCACAAAATAACGTTTAATTATTAAAAACCATGTGTTTTTTTTTAAAAAACCTTCCTGCAACAGATGCATGTGTTCCCAAAATATTTTATGAACTACTGAAACTAAATTTGACCTACAATGTGTTGTGGTGGTATCTGAAGTGTGTTAGCTGCTTTTTGGAGTTAGCTGTTAGTAAAATACCTCACAAATCACTGCACATATTTTAATTACTGTATTTTCCGGTGTATAGGTCACACCTTTTTATGTTTTTTTTTTTCAAGGCCTGTGGCCTATACACCAGTGCGACCTATATATGGCTTTTTATCACTTTCGGCGAAACACATTTTTTAATCCAGCTCATTTCACAATTACGTTCATTTATTAAGGAAAAGTTCAGCTCAGACATATATTTGCTATAATTTTTATCAAACAAATAATTGTTTTCAAGTGTTAATCTTTTTTAAAGTCTTGCTGTGCGCTCGTGTGGCAGACATTTGCAGCAGAGCTAAACATAGGTGCGACCTATACACCGGTGCGACCTATCTAGGGATTTTTCCAATTCTTTGGCAATAATTGGATGGTGCGACCTATACACTAGAAAATACGGTAAACTTGTAGAAAGCAACAATTGGATGTGCATGTGGAACACACTCCTCCTGCTGCCCTGGGGTCAAAAAGACCCACAAGACCGGTTTTGAGGTCATTTTGACCCCAGGGCAGCATGAGGGTTAACATTAATTGAAATTAAGATGGCTGTCGCTGCTAACCGACATTAGCCGAAGTAAAGCTTTTTATAACTGAATCTGTTTTAAATGTACATTTTGAGGTGGTAGTAGCTGAGAGTCCTTCACAACTTGTACTCTGAGTGTGACGTCTTGTGACATTATTTTTTATGTGTGACCAAAACAGCATTGAAACTTGAAGTTGCCCAACAGAGGCAACTTACCTCTCTACATAAGCTGATCTTAGTTTAAAACCGTCGTAAAAGGTGCCAAGGGGATATTGCCGTCTCCCCTGGGCGCCCTCGATGTCAGCTCTCTGCTCCACACAGAGGGCTGTGGTAGCTCAGTGGTCTGTGGTTGCAGGGCTGGCCCAAGGCATAAGCAAACTAAGTGGCTGCTTAGAGCCCCCAGGCCACTAGGGGGCCCCCTAAGCAGAATTTATTTTTTCATTTTATTTTAAATGATGATTTCTACAATTTCAGCTTTTGCAAATTGTTGCATACTTTTACATAGTCTTAAAAACTAATTATTCAACTTTAAATTTATTTTTTTAAACCATTTTACGTGGTTTCCAGTAATTGTTGATATTATTTAAGTGTTTCCTTAGTATTATATATAAATTTTATTTTATTTCATTGTGTCTGTTTTTGCGCAATTAATTTTTATGCATCAAAGTAATTTTATCTGTTGTTTCTTGATGATCTTACTCAACAAATTATTTTGAGCATTACTGTTGCAGTTCTTTGGAACCAAAGATAATAAACCAGATGACACATTTGCTGTAAAATACATTGCATACTGATGTCCCCCACCTACACCCGGCCTAGAGGACCATAGAAACAGAACGTCAAGACATTTATCAGTCAAATGAAATCAGTTTTTATGTTTATAACACCAAATTACTCAAACATAAAATTTTTATTTTTAGAAGTAGTGATCAAATACAGAGAAAGGTATATTTACTAGTTTGTTAATACAGTATGTAGTTTTATCAGTACATTCTGCCATGTCCGGCCTTATTCATGAGCTTGATGTGTCCCAAAATGAAAAAGAGTTTGACACCCTGCACTAGATGATCCTGTACACACAGGATCATGTAAAGAGTCAGAGCTGCAGTGACTTTATGTTAGGTTGATCTGATCATCTGTTGATTGCATTAAATCACATTACTAACAGAAACAGAGGGCTCCACGGAGGCAACCTGTGTGGTTGCATCATCCGGAGGTAGTTCCCTGTGGCAACCCCTGAGGAAGGGAGCAGCCGAAAGAAGAAGAAAAAATGTTGTTTAGCCTTTAAAACATTTAGCAGAACATAAACAACAAAATCCAGTTTTGTCTGTTCAGCACTTTTCGTTTTGTTGCCTCACTTGACTTGACCGTGCGGCAGAACGTGAAAAGCGAGGCTTCTAAACGGCTGTTTTGGATTTGCCTGAACAGAAAAAACAAAAAGCTCCTCGTTCTGCACACTTCTGTTCAAAAGATTTTTTTCTACGCTCTTTGCGGGAGCCATTACTGACAGGCAATGACAAGCATGAGCCGAACACAAAACATATTCCTCCGCGAGACACACTTTTGATCTGAGATAAAGCAAAATGCATCCGGCTTGTTCGGTTTAGATATTTAAGATGTGACAATCCGTTTCTTGCTTTCTGAAAAAGCTCCCCTCCTATAAATTCCCAAATGTAGATTAGCCTGTCCCCATGTACTCAGCTTTATCTTATCTTTGATCCATGCCTGTTTGGATGTCTTTCTGAGGCGTGCTCTTGATTTCTCAAGCTTATCTGACAACCTGTAAATCTGTAGGGAGCTTTCTTGAGCTCAGTCAGAAATGACAGCTTTTCCACGTTCCTGTGATGTGAAATCAGCTTTGTTTCCTCAGGTCCCCACAAAGAAAGCTAAACGTCGGGAAAGCCAGCTTCAGATAATGGATAGTAAAGAAGACCCCTTGGACAAGTACCTGGTCAGAGGTCGCCCTCGTCTGACTCACATTGTGTTTCCATTCATCAGCTGCAGGTCCCTGATGGTTTTTCTGTGCTTTGCAGAAGGAGAACCGCCGGCTCCAGCAGGCCAGTCTTCGCCTGGAGCAGGAAAACGACAGTCTGGCCCACAGACTGATCAGCAGCAAGGTCGCCCTGAGGAGGTCTCTGGACAAGGTGCAATTACAAACTGCCCTTCAAAAAGCAACTTTAACACCATTTGGCTACAATGGTGCATTGTTGGGGCTGCAAATATTTAAAAAAAGTACCGTAATTTCCGCCTGAAAGGTTGCACCGTTATATAGATCGCTTTGTCCAATTATTGGGAATAAATTGGAAAAATCCATAAACAGATTGCACCTTTATTTAGGTCGCATCTATTATGCGTCACCGCTACGCGATGCGTCAGCGCCTCATTTGCCCTGCTGAAAATGGCGGCCACAGAAGCGAGCGAGCACGGAAGGACTTTACAAGATTAACACGGTAAAAACAATTATTTGTTTGCTAAAAATTATAGTTGACATTATAGCACAAGGGTTCCTGAGCTTAACCATTCCGTAATAAATTCACGAAATGGTCAAATCTGCTGGATTTAAATTGTTTCGCTTTGACGTCTTCCAAACTGTTGCGTGCGCTACGAAAATAAATTGTAAATAAATTGAATTTGAGCTCAAATGTCTCATACAGGTGACAGTTTGTAAATGACCACCAAGTAATTACGTTCTGTAGGCTTCAAGAAAATCCACGGTGTGGTTTATGAGTTGTTTAGAAAAATAGTAGCAGGAAAATAACTAGAAGCTAACGCAACACGTTTATGTCTATAAAACGTCAAATTTGATCACAAATATCTCATACAGGTCATAGTTTGTAAATGAACACCAAATAATTACGTTCTGTAAGTTTCAAGATAAACGGCGGTGTGGTTTATGAATTATTTAGACAAATAGTAGCAGGAAAATAAACCAAAGCGAACGCAATACGTTTACATCTATAAAACATCGATTTTTTTTTTTAGCTCAAACATCTCATAAAGCTAGTCACTTGTAAATGTCCATACAGTGATTACTTTCTGTAAGTTTCATAAAAATCTGTCCTGTGGTTCTTGACTTATTTTGCTAACAACACAGCTAATAGAAGTTACCTCCAGAGCAGGAGGCCGGGCAGCGACAGAATCAGTCCGAGCAGAGGAGGCTGCCGTCGGACACATGAGGTGGGAACGGTTGGTGGACTCTCTGGAAGTGTCCCCCTAGCGGACAAAAGTGATACTGCACCATTTTTTTTGCCAAAATGAAAAACGGTCATATCTGAGCCAAAAATTGGTCTAAAAATATGGGGAAAAAACATAAACGGGTCTCACCTCTCTATAGGTCGCAGGGCATGCAAATTAGGCAAAAAACTTCGACCTATAGTCCGGAAAATACGGTACTTGCCTTTCAGTACTTGGGTGATTCTTTTTTTGGGGCAACATTCATGTCCGCATGTTTCTCTTACCCTGATTTTTTTCTAAAATGTGCCAAATATTTACAACAAAGTATTTTAATTATACACTTAGATGTTTGCCATCATTCAAATATAAATGAAATGCATTTAAAATATTATTTTGTACTTTACACACCTTTTTGGTGACATAGATGGTCAATTTTATTGTGTCCGCAGTGCAGTGTAAAATATTTCCTCAATAAGTTTAAACAATAAAATTAAATTAAAAAAGAAATTTCTTCAATAATTTGATTGACTGGACTAAACCTTATTTTATTATGAAACTGAATCTGTTGAAACTATTTTTTTTATTTGATATTTTCTTGATATTATACATGTCCCAGTAGTAACTTTCCACCCTGTTAGAATGTTTCCTTTTTGCCCTCAAAAGACTACAATTCCATAAAAGCCATTTACAAGAAGAAGACATCAACTGGTTTTGGAGGGAATTCAACCATGGAAAACAAGTTAAGCTTCATCTGTCACTCTCTCCTTACTTTTTTTAATCTTAAATATATTAAACCTGTATGCGTCAACCTTAAAGTTCCACCCTGTTAAGATAAATTGTGGGAAATGTTTATTTGGTAGAATTTAAAAAACAACATATTAGATTTAGTCATTAAAGGTTTGCTATTCTGTTGAAGGTTAGCTAGCTAAATGTTGACCACATAAAGAGCTACAGCTAGATTAGCTAAAAAAATTCCACCCTGTTATGTTCCACCCTGTTAGGTTTATGAACCAAACAAGGTGTAACAAGGACCTAACAGGGTGGAAATTCAGGTAAAACGTAATCACATATACATGTAATTATTACTTTACCTGTAATTATTATTTTATCCAGCCCTGAGCTTGACCATTATTAATTTCTTATTGCTAAACATGTCAGTGATGTAACAAAATATTTAAAACTTAAAATATTACTCTTTTTATTTTCAAAAGTCCTGAAGCCAAAATGTTGCCGCAAAAAAAGAATCACCCACTTACCAATTAAGATACAAGTACTAATAAATAATGTAACCTCTAATTATGAATTACAGATTATGTGTATGTCACAGTTTAACATTGTGAACAAATGTTTTCATTAAAATTAATTTAAATTAAATTAATAATAATAATCGTGTTTAGTGTTCCTCATGGACATTTGCTAAAAGCTGAAAAATGAACAATATTGAAAACAATAATTCTCAGTTGCTTCTCACAACCATCATGGTGGAAGACCCTGATAAGAAGAGTCTGTTTTGGTCCCATCAGCTCCACTCCTTCTCAGAATGATGTGGATTGATGGCAACTTGCTGACTCAGCTTTCCCAGATGCTTCCTGTACCAGTCTGACACACTGTAACCTGTCTAAATAAAGGTTGAATGAAAAGTTTATAAATGTGATAAAGAACTGATTATTCTCTTTAGAATGATTTGTTCAATTAGCTTTGTAGATATCTAGTAGAGTGTTGTATGAATGGGTAAAGGAGACACAGATTGTGTTGTAAAGAGCTTTGAGTATCTCCATAAGATAGAAAGGTGCCATATAAGTACAGGTAGTCCTCAACTTACGACGCAGATCCGTTCCTACGCGGCGGCGTAAACCGATTTTCGACGTAAGTTGGAATATACGTACATACTGCACCATATACACCCAACCCCCCACTTACGAACGGGTTCCGGACCTAAGAACCGTTCGCAGGTCAGTCCTTCCGTCCACTCGTCACTCGGGGATGTCCTGTATTATTTTTTTATTTTTTTTGTGGTACCAAGTACTGTACTTCGCCTATCCTAACACACCTAACACAGTGTAATTAATTAATACAGTACAGTAATAAAAATATAAATTAAATAAAAATATAATTTCTTACTTTGAGGTGGTCAAAGCCGCTGCTGCGTCCCGTGTTAGCTCCCGTGTTAGCTTCTGGAGCTAGCCAGGCCGGAGGTGTTCGCGCGGCGGCCTGGCACGATCGGCGATAAATCCGCGGCTGCCTGAGACATCCACAAAGTTCACAGAGACGTTTCCAGCTAGTAATTAATCCATATGAGGCGATCCTGGTCACCAGTCTTCAAAGGCCGGCTCCCGGCAGCTAACCTAAAATGGCGTCCGGTGTTCTACATTAACTTGTGACCGTCTAAACTGGAGACCTTCAAAGGCCCCCGTGACTGAACCTAAAATGGCGTCCGGTGTTCTACATTAACTTGTGACCGTGTAAACTGAAGACCTTCTTCTTGCTGCGCAAGATTGCGCAATCATGACAAAAATGATCAGAAATGATCATTTTTATCATAATTATTATTTATAAAGCCTTTAAAACAACCACAGCTGCAACAAAGTGATGTACACATGAAATTAAGAACATTTAAACACACACAAAAAAAAAAATTTATTAATTTTTTTTAATACAGTAATTTCATATTTTTATTAAATATGATACGTTCGTAGGTCCGGGCGGCCGTAGGTCGATGGAGTCGTAGGTAGGGGGTCAACTGTATGTACTGTATTACCAGGCACTTAGCCTATCCTAACACAGTACCTTACATAATTATCAAAAAACACATACGTTTGGGAGCCATAATGAAGGGAATAAAGAGTTAATAACCTACTTGGATGCTGGTGATGCCGTACTCCTCGGTCCATCCGCCGTATTCCGTTTACGACGTAAAACCGCCGTCTACCTCGGTCCAGGGCGTTTACAGAACGTAACGTATTCTTCCGCCGCAGCGGCCGCTGCGTTACGATGTTTATAACGTAAACCCGCGGAACTCGAAATAAGGCTGTTCATAGTAAATGGGAGATGCGTCGTAACCACGAAACGTCGTAACTCGAGGACTACCTGTACAGTCCATTCCCCGTTCTGCATGTATTTTGAAGGCCTAGCTCTGAAACAGACCAGGGCTGACCAGAAGTAAATCCTTGTGTTTTTCAGGCAGAAGACAGAGTGGATGAACTAACCAAAGAGCTTCTAAAGAGCAGACTGCAGCTGCAAGCTACAGAAGAGGAGAAACGAGGGAAAGAGGAAGAAGCTAGCATGGTAAGAGTAAATGTGTTAATACGTGTTTGTCGTCAGGTCATGCCCACAGAAACTCTCAGAACCAAACGTTGTGTTTGCATCTACGAGCGACTGAGTTTTGGAGTCAACCTAGTCCAAGATGGCCTCCACAGCTAATCGACTTCAGAAAAACATAAAGGGCAACAGCTGAGCCGGTTTTACAGATGTTGAGCTGAACTTGTGTGGTAGCTGAGCGCAAACACATCTGTCGTGGAACTGGTCCTAACGTTGTCCACAAGGTTTGACTCAAGCAGCTAAAACGTTCTCGTCATGAATTGGTCTTAGTATAAATTCTGTCATGAAAGGTTGCGGGTGATATTCCCTCCATGAATGCCAGGCCTTTACTTCAGCAGGTGATTCTGCTTGTTGATGTGTCACTTTACACTCGTGTGAGTAAATGAATAAATGTATTTTTCTAGTTAAAGGAAGTGTTTCGAAGAGAGCTGGAGAGAACTGAGCAGGAGATCAAGAAGTCTTCTGGTATCATTGCAGACTACAAACAGGTAGTTGATGTCACTGACGGGGGGTGGGGGGGTGGATGATGTTCAGATCTGATGTTGTTCTCCTTCAGATCTGCTCTCAGCTCACTCTACGTCTGGAGAGGCAGCAGGCTGCTCACAGGAACGGGCTGGACGACACACTCGAGGTGCCATTTTAAAAAAAAACTTTTGCCATCTTTCATGCGCAAGGTCGATTACTTCACCAACAACAAGCCAACAGGAGGAGCATGAGGAGTACCGTATTTTCCACCCTATAAGTCGCACCAGTCCAATTATGTCCAATAAAGTGGAAAAATCCACGTATAAGTCGCACCGGCCTATAAGTCGCACCTCACGGCACAAAACGAGCACGCGCAGCAACAACAGACCTGCATCTCTTTGATCTTTAAAGATAAACACATAAAATATATATTTTTGTTAGCTGACATTACAGTAAAAGTGTGTCTCAGTTTAACTTTTCTTGATAAATGCACTTTGACGGTTAAAAACCGTTAAATTAAGTGACCATTTTTTGACCAAAGTGAAAAAAAACGAAAAATCCACGTATAAGTCGCAGGGCTTGGAAATGTAGGCAAAAAGGTGCGACTTATAGGCCGGAGAATACGGTAGTCTTGTTTGTTTTCTGCTTCTCACTGATCACCTTTCACCTCCCAGAACTCTGTGAAGACCTGTCCCAGCTGTGGCCACGTCACAGAGCCAGCCTCTGCAGAGGACGGCTCTAAAAACGCTGAGCGGACTGAAGGTGCAGAGGAGACCAAGGGAGCTCCTCCACAGAAAGACG
Source organism: Garcialebias charrua (assembly GCA_038048925.1). Taxonomy (NCBI): domain Eukaryota; kingdom Metazoa; phylum Chordata; class Actinopteri; order Cyprinodontiformes; family Rivulidae; genus Garcialebias; species Garcialebias charrua. The sequence continues at coordinate 22,902 of JBBPBX010002926.1, forward strand.
GGACAAGGGAGGACCAGGAGTCCCTGCAGGCCCAGATCAGGGAACTGGAGCAGGAACTGGCTCAGGCCAAGCTGCAAATGGTGGAGGCCAACTGCAAGATCCAGGTAACAGCAGACCATCAGACACCAAACATCTGAGTCCCGTTCAGAGAAGTCCACTTGTCACAGTGCGACAGGTTCTTTTAGGTCCAAGAGACGTTTGGTTTGCAGTGTGATCGTGGACGTGTTGAGAATCTTTTTGAAATGATGGTGCAGTCCTCGCAATTGTAAATGAATTTAATTAGGAAGTGCTTACAAAGGAGTTGGGGTCCACAGGAAAATGGGGACAGAGTGAGGTGGAGGAGGATGACTCACTGTGGAGGCCCTGAAGAGGGAAAAGATGAAAGAAGAAGAAGAAGAATGGAAATACTTGCCACACAAAAAAGAGAAACTGTGTTGAGGAAGTGCAGTTTCTTCATTTACCACATCTCTCACAATATTGGATTCCAGGAAACGAGGTTAAATTCCATCAAAGTTCATTTGTGGCTGAAGTTGTTGAGACTTCTTCTCTTGCTAACGGGTGCTCCAGTCAGTCTGCAGGGTCCATCATGGACCGCAGCTGTCAGAGGACACAACCATTCTCATTAGGAGGCAGAGATGAAGGCAAGTTTAGAAAACTATACAACTGGAGCTGCAGCGTGACAGAATGTGAACTTTTACAAAAATGTATTGTTTTCATCTTTTTCTTATTACCAGCAATGAGCAGCAGAACATGCATAAAACATCTGATGAACCTCCGGGGTCCGCCTGATTCAAGACTAGCTACCGCTGATCCACCTTAGCAAACCCCAAGATGACTTGAACTCGTTTAATTCTACAGATGTCCGGCTCAGACGTTGAACGCTAAGAAATCGTTGCTTAAAAAGTGGTGGAGTAGTGGGAAAAATGCAAGTTTTATTAAAAGTTTTGAACAATCTTTATTCAATCAATCACCTTTATTTTACCAGGTAGAGCCCGTTGAGATCTACCGTATTTTCCTGTGTATAGGTCGCACCTTTTTATGGTTTTTTCAAGGCCTGCGACCTATACTCAGGTGCGACCTATATATGGCTTGTTATCACTTTCGGCGAAACACATTTTAAAATCCAGCTCATTTCACAATTACGTTCATTTATTAAGGAAAAGTTCAGCTCAGACACATATTTGCTATAATTTTTATCAAACAAATAATTGTTTTTAAGTGTTAATCTTCTTAAAAGCCTTGCTGTGCGCTCCTGTGGCAGACATTTGCAGCAGAGCTAAACGTAGGTGCGACCTATCTAGGGATTTTTCCAATCTATTGGTGATAATTGGACAATGCGACCTAAACACAGGTGCGACCTATACACCAGAAAATACTGTAGATCTCTTTTACAAGGTGACCTGGTCAAGTGGTCAGCAGCACAATAAGTATTTGCATTTACCAAAAAAGAAAATAAAGAAAACTACAATTACAATAATAGATGTTGACAGTTCAAAACCAACAGGATAGGACTGATTTCTATATACATTATACAGGTAGTCCCCGACTTACGAGCGAGTTCCGTACCTACGGGCCGTTCGTAAGTCGAAAATTCGTAAGTAGATCACAATTTTTTTTTAAATTATTATTATTTATTCAAGCACCTATTTAAAAAGGCTGTTGTTGCTAAAGAAGTTTCGAAACGTAAAATCAGAAACGATCAGAGTCAAACTGATTTGTCTTGTTTTCCAGGAGCTCGAGCACCAGAAGGGCGTTCTGAACAGCGACCTCCAGGATGCCAAGAACAACTGGATCAGCAAGGCCTTCACCTCCCTGAGGGCCTCTGGAGCTGGGGTCCACAAGGCCGGGGCTCCAGTGGTGAACTGGAACATCCACAGCCCCGCCCTCCCTGTGTGGAGCCCCAAGAAGCTGTCATGGCCTCACAAAGACCACGTCAAACACCTCTGAAGGAACAAGTTCACCTGCATGCTCACTTTTGATGTCAATGTGTTCAAACTGCCTACGCCCTGCAGGACGGAGCATCAAACTGACGGGGGAGAGTACCTGAGAGCACAACATGGGGCTTTTTCTGTTTTCTTTAAACTCGTGGATTTATTTACTCTGTATGTGCCCATATTTCACAAAAACCTACGTTGTGAATTAAAAATGGAACAAAGCAATGAGCTCACCGTTAATGACGTACAGAAACTTGACACATCGAAGAAGCGAAGAGTTTTTCTCTGTTCCTGTTTCTGTCTGAGCGCAGCAGTGGGTTCAAAAGCTGCAGAGCTGCGGCTCAGACGCACCGAGGACAGCTGTGAGCAGCAGGACCGCTGAACCACCGCGTCGCAACAACACTGTTGTTCTATTGAAATAAAAGTCTGAAGGCCGCATGGCTGTGATGTGGGACAGTGTGTGTGTGACTGTGGCGCTCCTCGTTTCCGTTCTGGGAGGTCAAGCGTTGGACCTGCTGAGAGCCACGGCCACGTCAGGAGGTGAGTCCTGAGGGAGTCCAGCTGTGGTGGGTCAGGACTTGGTTTTAGGGTCGTGTCTGTTGCAGATACAGATAGTCCCCGACTTACGAGCGCATCGACATACAAGGTTCCGGACTTACGAGCTGACTAACGAACAGTAAAGTTGTACAGAAAATACAGCACTGGTATGTGTTTTTAGATGAAAGTGTGTTAGCTAACAGTGTTTTTCAACCTTTTTTGAGCCAAGGCACAGTGTTTTCATTTAAAAAATCCCGAGGCACACTACAAACCAAAATTGTAAACAAAGATACACTGTATCCGCCTATATTAAATATATAGTCATTCTTATCAAAGTGTCTTGAATAGGAATGAAATGAACACTAAATGTATTTTTTATCATGTTTTATATTTCTTATTTCAAATTGCACTTAACATGAAATTGAAGGCATGTTAACATGCCTTCAAATAAACCTGAACAGTGCCACAACAATGTGGTCTTAAAATTAAAGAGGATGAAATTGCACTTAACATGCCTTCAAATACACCTGAACAGTGCTACCATTCTCTCTACATTTTACTCACTTGAAACCTGTGCCTGTTTGGATGAACACAAAGCTCACGTTCACAGTTTCTGCCTTCTTCTGATTTCCACTTGGGCCTTCATCTGGGTCAGAATTTTGTCCAGGGACCAGACCGGATTTAGTATTTTTTCTTTTGAAAAAGTTTTCCATCGCTGTTTGTTTGAGAAGATCCTCACTGTTGGTTTGTTTTGCTCACTGCTCACGTCACGTTCATGCGCCGCTACTTCTCTTGTTTTAATGTGCGACGCTATGCTCCATACTGCCACCTATCGCTCGGTAAGGAAATTACACCAGTTAATAAAAATTTCATAATTTATTAATTTTACACGGCACACCAGACGATCTCTCGCGGCCCACTGGTTGAAAAACACTGTGTTAGCTAACGTTTGGAAACAAGTTTCTGAGCATGTTTATGAAGTATGAACGTTTGTGTTGAAAAACGAGTGTTCGTAGTAGCGCTAGCATAAATTTTCTGACTTACGACCAAAAATCCGGACTTACGAGCAACACGTGTTTCGTGTTCCGACATACAAGATTTCGTGTTACGAGATAGTCGTAGGAACGGAACTCGCTCGTAAGTCGGGGATTACCTGTAGATGTCCCAGAAATCTGGTGAGGAGTCCCAACAAAGACAGGAGATGTGATTTCATGTCCAAATGTTCCATTTTATAACTTCAAATGAATTTTGTTACAGCACTGTGTTTTCTCTTTGTTGTTTTTGTGTGTGCGTTTTTTTTTTTTTTTTCAAACTTCAGTTTCAGACACTTGGAGCCCTCAGAGGGTGTCTCCTGACCCCCTGTGGGGTCTCGACCCTCACTATGGGGACCAGTAATCTTTAAAATAAAGCTTTTCAATTACAACTGACTTTTTATACAGTTTTAATCACATGTGTGATGGAAAAAATAAAATAAATAGTAAGTGGATGATTAAAGTGATAGCTCAGAACTTTTTAAGTGGGGTTTAAACGAAAAATATCTTACCTGTTGTAGATGGTTCTTGGAAAAACGCCTCACTTCGGAGAATCAGCTTAAATTTGAGCAGACAGCTAACACTTTGAGATTTTCATTAATGAAAAGTGTGTTATAAATTGAATTCATTATTATTATTATTATTATTATTATTATTATTATTATTATTATAACAGCAAGTCTGACTTCAGCTGAGACCCAACTGGTTTGATGAAACAACTCTAATCCCCAAAACATATTTTATTCAAACACCATTTAATAATCGTTTTAAATTTCACAAATGATTATGTCCATAGAATGTTGTCATTTGTTCGTGCAAATAGCAGCAGCAGCTAGCTGTAGCACTTCTTGTGCAGTCTAGGACACTTCCTACAGATACCTGTGAACTGCTAAAATGGTAACAGTGTGAAAGTTTATAAAATAGGTTTCACGTGAACTGCTAGCCTTTTTTTTATTCTGTGTTGTTTTTGACTGCTTGGACTAGCTGTTAGCTTTTTTTATTTTTTAAGATGGCAGCAATTCATTTTAGTTTTGACTACAGTTGTACTAGCCATTAGCCTGGCCCTCGCCTTCCTACGCAGCTCAGCTCAGTTCTAGTTTCCCTTCACTGCTCCGTCTGGGACTTCTCCCATTGAGAAGGATTTTGCTGGCAGATTTTTGGCCGGACCAATCAGAGAACAGAAGGCGGAGTTTTGAACGACGTCGATTTCATGCGCAGTTTGCCCTGCTTAAAATGGCTGCCACGGAAGCAAGCCGGCACGAAAGAATTTACAAGATAACACGGTAAAAACTATTATTTCTTTGCTGAGAAAAATATATATTTCTTAGCTGACGTTATAGCACAAGTGTTCCTGAGCTTAACCGTTCCTTAATCAATTCACAAAATGGTCAAATCTGCTGGATTTAAATTGCTTCGGTTTGAATTTTTCCAAACAGCCTCGGGGGCGCTACGAAAATAAATTACCAGTATAAAAAAATAGAATTTTATCTCAAATGTTTCATCCAGGCCAACAGCTAGTAAATTAAAGCCATATAATTACACACTGGTAGCAGAAAAAATATCCACCGAGTGGTTTCTGAGCTGTTTATCTGAACAGTTAGCCTGGCCCTCGCCTTCCTACGCAGCTCCGTGCAACATACGTCATGAACAAACGTTAACGATTGGGTAACCTCAGCAGAGGCCACGCCTCCAGCAAGAATCGGTTCTCTATACAGTAGTAGAAAGTCCAGACCCTAGTCCGTAGCAAAGTGAAGGACAAGAGTCTGGTTTTAACCAGGCTAACCTCAGCAGAGGCCACGCCTCCAGCAAGAATCGGTTCTCTATACAGTAGTAGAAAGTCCAGACCCTAGTCCGTAGCAAAGTGAAGGACAAGAGTCTGGTTTTAACCAGGCTAACTAGCCATTAGCTTGTCAGCCTTTTCAGAATTAAACTTTGCTCAACCTCTGTTTAGAGACTTTTTGAGCTATCTACAACAGCAGGTAAGATATTTATAAAGGAATCCCTCTTGACAAAACCCAAGCTAAAGCTTGTGTTTCATGTTAAGCTTGTTGAACAACATCATTTCTGTTTTCAGATCCACCCTCCACTCCCAAGGTGCATTGCTGGTGCTCCAGTTATCCCAATGTGACGCTTTGCTCCTGGCCTCAACCCTCCCACTCCCCTCCAACTCATTATATCGCCACCTACAGGTAGACCTGTGCTCTTTGTGCTCATGCTGACCCCTTTTAGTAAAACACTCAATTACCTGTGTGTGTGTGTGTGTGTTTCTGTTGGACAGTGAGCGGCACGGACACACAAACACCAAGCACTGCCATCTCATCCCACCTGGATCTTCATCCTCAGCTCTGACCTCAGTCTCATCATCATCCTCCAGACAGGTACAGAAGATTGTGAACGACTCGGAGCTCCTTTCATGCTCATATCTATAAAGCTGACTGTGTTTTAGATATTTTTGTGGCCATTTTGAACCGGATTGACTCTAAAAGTTCACCAGTTGTGTGTACCGGTACTCACTCGCTGATTATTTTCTGAAAGTTTCATTAAACTCTGTTTTGTGGTTCATGAGATATTTTGCTGACAAACGCACAGTATGTTAGACACCAACATTTAAAGCTTAAAATTTTAAGCAAAGATCTTGCAAACTGAGCAGCACTCAATATCTTTTTATAAAGGCTCTCAGCTACAACCACACCAAATCTTAGCTCAAAATCTGAAAAACTTACTCAACTATAGTACTTTTGTGTTTTTTTTAAGTTTAGTTGTCTATGGTAGCCATCTTGAATAAGGTTGGCTCCAAAAATTGAAAATCCCCTGAATTTTTTCTGAAAGCTTCATGAAAATCCATATGGTAGTTTATTCGATAGTTTGCCAACAGACAGACAGAGTTGACATCAAATTATTGATGGCAACATTTCAAATAAAGATCTTGGAACCACGGTTATCACTCAAAACTTATGTTTAGATTAAACCTGGCTACCTCTGTGCCAAATATTAGGTCAAATTTTTTAAAACTGATTGAGTTATCAGCTTTTCAGTGTTATTTAATGTCACGTGGCCTTGGCAGCCATCTTGAATTGTGTTGTTTCTGAAAGTTAATCAGTTATAGATCTATATCCACTGATTACTTTCTGCAAATTAATATTACTTCTTTTTTTCTGGAAGGGATATTGGCAACAGGAAGACTATTTATCCTATGATTTATTGAATGGATAAGGGGTATAATAATATAAGTTAAACTTCATCATACTCCTTTTCAGACTCACAGTCACCATTAGAGGAAAGGAAAAGAAAAAAATGTATATTAGCATATACAAATTGGGTATGTTTATTTGATATTTAAGATTGTATATATACTTGGAAACATGAAAGTCTTCAGTATTATGTTTTGTGGTGAAATGTCTGTCTGAAAAAAAAAAGTATCATCATCAAGTTTCATTAAAATGTATGCCACGGTTCATGAGATATTTTGCTAACAGACAAGCACGCGAACACAGACAGACGCACCTTTCTGCTGTGTGTAATACATCTGTATAAAGACCTCATTTGTAAACCTCTGTTTCATCCAGCTGTGGCACTGTCACCTGCCCAAGCTGAAGCTCCTCACTGACTACATCATCAACATCACAGCAGTTCATCCTGCTGGAAGCAGCTCTCATCTGACGAGCTTCATGCTGGAGGACGTCGGTGAGAAATGAAGCTTTTGTCAATTCTAACAAAATAGGTTTGACAACTTCGATGCCAACGATCATCTATAAAATGTGTCTGCAGTGAAGCCAGATCCTCCGGTTGACGTCCAGGTGTCCCCTCATCATGTCAAACACCTGGTGGTGCAGTGGTCTCCTCCTCCCACCTGGACCAGTTTGGACATCTTCCCCCTGAAGTACCAGGTCCTGTACCAGTGGGAGAACAGGGGCATCCCAAAGTCTGTCAAGGTGAGGAGTATTTCTGATGCAACGACTGAACGTGTTGCAACAACAGAACCAGACACGTTTCAAATGTGGAAGTTAAAATGACCTCAAGTCTTTGAGAAACTCCCTCCGTCTGGGTCTCAACCGCTCCGTTTAGGAACTTTTTTTTTTAATCGTTGCACTTGGTTGTCAGGTTGAAACCATTTACAGGAATTCTGCATCATTTTGAGGAAACTAAACCATTTATTTATTTATAAATTTTTTTTTACTACTTTAAGGGGATTATATGTTGAAACTTTCTTCATTAGTTGTAATTTTCTCATGAAAAAAAGTTGTACTTTAGCAGACTTTGTGTTCTGTGTGACAGGATTACTAACAATCAATTAACTTTAAGTGTTAATACAATTAAAAGCTTTAAATCATAAAAAGCAGTTGAGTCAAATATTATTTAAAGGTCTAGAATTGCTTGAAGGAATGCATATTGCTCGCCACCCCTTTCATGCCAGAGTTTTTCACTCAAATGATTTTATAATGAGAAGTAATAAAATGAAAACCATGTTGGTCGAACCGTGTACTGGTAATTTTGTCACCCATCAACTGGTACATTTGTTCTCTGGCTGTGGTGACTCCTGCAGATGGGAGAGAAACACAACCCAACAGAATCTGGAACAAATATTGGATCCACTAACTAAACGGACAGTATTACCAAATACACTATAGCGCATATTAGTGACAGGGGCACCACCAAAGGGGTGTTAACGAGGGCAATGGCTACCCCTTAAAAAAATATATACTGTAATTTCCGCCTGATAGATTGCACCTTTCTAGAGGTCGCTTTGTCCAATTATTGGGAATAAATTGGAAAAATCCATAAACAGATTGCACCTTTATTTAGGTTGCATCTATTATGCGTCACCGCTATGCGACGCGTCAGCACGTCATTTGCCCTGCTGAAAATGGCGGCCACAGAAGCGAGCGAGCACGGAAGGACCTTACAAGATTAACACGGTAAAAACAATTGTTTGTTTGCTAAAAATTATAGCTGACATTATAGCACAAGGGTTCCTGAGCTTAACCGTTCCTTAATAAATTCACGAAATGGTCAAATCTGCTGGATTTAAATTGTTTCGCTTTGACGTCTTCCAAACGGTCGCGTGCGCTGCGAAAATAAATTATAAATAAATCGAATTTTATCTCAAATGTCTCATACAGGTCAACAGTTTGTAAATGAATACCAAGTAATTATTTTCTGTAAGCTGAAAGAAAATCCGCCGAGTGGTTTATGAGTTATTTGCTCAAATTTACACGGAAATAAAACTAGGTTAACAGCGACACGTTTATGCCCATAAAACATCAAATTTTATCTCAAATGTCTCATTCAGGTCAACAGTTTGTAAATGAATACCAAATAATTACGTTCTGTAAGGTGGATAAAAATCTGTCCTGTAGATCATGAGTTATTTATCTAAATAGTATCCGTTTACGGTAGCTAACTGCTAACAACGATGCTAAAAGATCGATTTTTTTATCTCAAACATCTCATAAAGCTAGTCATTTGTAAATGTCCATACAGTGATTACATTCTGTAAGTTTGATAAAAATCTGTCCTGTGGTTCTTGACTTATCTTGCTAACAAACACAGCTAATAGAAGTTACCTCCAGAGCAGGAGGCCGGGCAGCGACAGAGTCAGTCCGAGCAGAGGAGGCTTTTTTCGGACACATGAGCTGGAAACGGTCGGTGGACTCTCTGGAAGTGTCCCCTAGCGGACAAAAGTGGTACTGCACCATGTTTTGCCAAAATTAAAAACGGTCATATCTGAGCCAAAAATTGGTCTAAAAATATGGGGGGAAACCCATAAACAAGTCTCACCTCTCTATAGGCCGCAGGGCATGCAAATTAGGCAAAAAACTGCGACCTATAGTCCGGAAAATATGGTAGTGGGTGTCCCCAACTAGCCCCTCTTTGGCTAGCGTTTTATCCTCGTGAGTCCCAAGCATTTGCTTAGTGTGTTTTTAATTTCCCTAGATATTTAGTTGTAGTAGAACCTCAAACATAAAAACAGATGCTTTATTTTTTTAATTTAAAAAATGTAAATTAAAAAAACTACAAAACTAAAGTAGACCTCAGGTGTGTCCTTAACTACCGTGTTGCTGTATTTGACAAATAACTGATAAATAACAACAAATCACATGAAGCGTTGCTCTGGCTTTTGATTTTGGTGTGCCACCCCAGGATCTTCAGTGGCCCTGGCCACCTCATTAAAAATGTCTGGAGGTGCCACTGGTTATTGAAAATAAAAAGTTGTGTGTGCATCTTTCAGCGACATGGAACAATTTTAAAAACCTCTCAGCAAAAAGCTAAATAAAGATCACAGATAAATCTTGAGTTTTTATTGTGCAACAGTTTCCTTGCTGTTTTCTTCCGAGTCAAAGTGATCACAGAGCTGAGGCGGGTGACTACAGCCAACTTAAAGAAAGCTAGATGGATAGTTTCAAACAGCCACAGCAGGGTATACCTGCTTACAAAACAGCTGATGAGCTTTTCTTTTCATTGTTTGTGATGCACCCCAGCAAAGCTGTATCATCTGCAAACTTTACAATATGACAGCCTGGATGCAGGTGCACAGTCATACATGAGCAGAGTGAACAGGAGAGGGCTCAGCACACAGCCCTGGGGATAGCCAGTGCTGAAGGTTATGGTGGAAGAGAAGAGGTTGTGGATCCTCACTGACTGTGGTCTGTTCAGCTAGAGTATGACGTCATTACAAGTCCTTACAAAACCGGAGAAATGTAATGTTAACACTTTAACATGAATTTGGGATAGCTCTTGTTCATTTCCAGGACAGTGCAGTGCCTGCTCATATCTCATGGACCACTAGTTGAAAATTTAATTTAATGAAACTCTCAGAAAGTAATCACTGAGTGTACATCTACAACTGATTCCATCCAAGAAGAACATGTGAAGAATTTAATATCCTCAAACCCTTTGCTTTACTTTGATTAATTATTATTAATATTTTGTTTGTTTGTTTTTTCTCAGCTGGGTCCGTTTGAGAACACCAGGGTTGTACTGAAGGGGCTGATCCCAGGGAGGACCTACCAGTTCCAGGTGTGTGCTGAAGAAATGCTGGGTCTGGGGTGGTGCAGTGACTGGAGCTCGCCTGTAAAAAGCAATCTGCCCAAACACAAACTCTAATTTAAGTTGTATTTAATTTTTTATCTGCCCATTTTATGTAAAGCTGGCCTGGAGAGAAATATACATTTATAAATATTTTTAACAGCATGTACAATGCAAGTCTGAGTCGTCAATGTTATTTTTTTATTTATTAAGAAATTCATGGATGTTATTTGTATACACTGAGTTGTCATTTCTAATAAATTTTACTGTATTTCTACTTTTTACAAATTGCTGGTGTATAATTGTTGACATACTAATCTATAAAAGTTTATTTTAGCATCATCATGTGAAACTGAATCCAAAGGTAAATTTTTAAGTATATCCTTTGTGCTGTCAGTCAGTCACGTGCACCATAAGTGGAGTAACGAACTCTGAATGTCTGATGCCCATGGTGAAGGACGAGGGCTTGTGAAGGTGTCTGTAGGTCCGCTCCGGGCTGTACGCTCCAGGACCAGGAACTGCAAAGGAATAACTGGGTTTTTTAGTTCGGCTTTGCATGCTGAAGGACGGCTGGCGCTGTCTGTAGATGTCTGGGTTGGTGCTTCTGTACTGTCCCGGTCCAGGTGTCCTGGCGAGATCTTCAGAGGGAGCTCCGACGATCCTTCGGCTCGAGAAGCTGTAACTGGCGCTGGATGGTTTGTGTGGAACCTGAGAGCCCAGCAGATGAGGAAGGGTGTAGCTGGTAGAATAAAGACAGAATCGTTACACCTTTTAAGGTTATCAGAATCAGAATAAGCTTTATTATCAATGCATCGAGATACAACGAGAATATGTGCGTACAGTCGTCCAAAAGATGGACGGAGTGCACGAAGAGGCTGCTATAAGCCGGCCTTCTTATCCTTTTCAGAATACATTTTTTTAGATAGGAAAAGGGGCAAAGCCATGAGGAGAGGGCAGTGGCATTATAAAAAAGATCTCCACACTTTGTCCTAACAGGATACGATTTAAGACGTAAAAAAACTCTGCCAGCTAAAGCACATTTATAAACACATTACATATGCATTTGACGACAAGGCGGTCCATGAAGCACTAATGCCGGTTACCCACCGGACCCGTGTCGGGCGGCTGAAGCGGACGGTTTACATTGAAAGTCTATGTGGAGACGCGTTGAGGCGCGTCGAACCGTGAAGCGGCACGTTTTGAGTTTTTGAAGCGGCGCGCCGGCACGCGGCAGTTCCTTTCCATGCACGCGCGCGTCCGAAACAACCTACGCGTTGAGCAGCGTCGAGCCGCCAAAGTCTCAAAAGTTGATGTTTTTGCGGCTCGACGTTGCTCGACGCGTCCAGCAACCAATCGGGAGAGCCTCTGCTATGTGATGACGCAACGACAACGGGACTTTTTTTGGACTTTTTAAACTTACCTCATCGAGCCTCCATGAATTGGAACCAGACTCCGGTAAGAATCTTGGCATTTTAAACAGTTGCTGCTGTCCGCTCAGCGTACGATCACCCCAAACATAAAAAAAAAACGTTTTAATCTCAACAAAGACTGTCGGAGCTGCAGTTCGGCTCGTAGAAAACCCACTCCAGTAGGAGCGGGGGTCACGTGCTGCTGATTTTATCTGCCAGCAGCATGAAAACACAACAACTGATGACCCTCTGCCTCCCCCTAGTGCGCGTCATCAGACGCGTCCCAGTGGGTACCCGGCATCAGTGACAAGCGGCCAAAAGGGGGCGGCAGGAGCGTTCTGACAATTTAGGTGGGGACCCGGCATAACAGATAGTCCATTGTCCCGATAAGATGATGATCAGCCGGCACAGTTCTGATAAGCCTCCGGGAAGGGGGGTTGCAATAGGCAAAGCTTTTCCTTAGTTTACACATTTCCCAGGAGAAATTGATAAGTTGGCCTGTGTCGAGGCCAACCGGGGGAGTCAGATTCAGATAATCCACAATTGTTGACTTATTCAGGCTGACTATTTTCTGTCAGCCTCGAGTCTTAACTGATGCTTCCAAGGTCCAAAATGGCCAGATTAGGGTGCATTCTACTGGTTCGTGCTTACGAGCCTCTTCAAGGTCATTTCATGCTGACGAGTCCAAAAGCCGCAGGTGGCCTGCGATTCAAATCACTTCCAACTTATGGTTTAGCTCGTAAGTCAGCTGATTTTGAGTCCTCAAAGCATGAACCAAACCTTCACATAGACAGCAGCCTGATGAGGTGCAAATTAGCTGCGGCAGTCTTCTTTGCATGTTGATAAACCAGGATCCAGACTATCACAAAAACAGGAAACCTGTTATCATAAATCCAATTATATGTAATTTTGGCATCCTCAACCGAGAGCAGAGGTAGACACATCACCCCCAGAGATATAGTTGCATGTGTGTCATCCGAGCAGATGAGGGTTCTCCAGGACCCTGTTGCTTTATTGACAAGATTTTGTCATTTGCATCAGAAGTCCAGTTGGTCAGATCCAAAACAGTAGTTTTTATTTTGGAAGATGTGTAAAAAAAATAAAAAGGAGCCACTCCAAAACACAGACAGAGAGCAGAAAAGCAGGAGGAGAACAGGAAGAGGGAAGAAATGCACGCACCTCGTTACAAAGCCAGTGAGAAAAGAAAAAAAAAGTGGTTACATTTAGGCTTGAGAAGAAGTTGGTGTTCATCAAAACTATGGAACTGATCAAAGCCCAACATTTCCTGTGTTCAAAACAGAAAACTGCATTCTTAGCGGGAGCAGAGTGAAGGAGGGTTCTCGCTTGTATAACCTAAGATTGTGTTCGCAACCGGATCCCCATCTGTGGTTACATTTAGGCTTGAGAAGAAGTTTGGAGAAGATTTCTAACTAAATCAGCCTTCTAGGTAAATGTAACACAACTCAAGTGCTATGAGTGATAAACACAACCATAAAGGATTGTTATATTCTGGTTTTCTAAAACCTAATCTGGATTATCCAGGCTATTTGTGCCCTAATATGTTTTAGGTCATGTCTACAGAAAACAGATTAATAAACAAGTGGATCGCGTGCCCTTCCTGCTCTCACCTGTTGGGGGCTGGAACGGGGTCGGCAGAGCGGTATCTTGTTCGTGTTCCTATCGTGTAGACTGGAGGTCTGGGAGCGTTGACCGGTGGGACCCTCTCTGGGCTGTAAGCCCCCGGTCCAGGAGTCGGAAACCGCTCATCTAGAAACAGACATTTTTGTAAATGGACTTGTATATCGCCTTTCTATCTAATTGAGATACTCACGTTTTACACTATAATCTGTGCCTCGTTTATCCATTCATACAGGGCTCTACTAGATCTATACATAAATAATTGAACAAATCATTCTGAAGAGACTGATCAGTGTTTTATCACATTCTGGGACGCACATCGGAGGCAATGAGGGGTTCAGTGTCTTGCCCAGAGACACTTCAGCATGTGGCTGCTGGTGGATTCAAACCCCCAACTCTTGCATTGGAGGACGACTGCTCTAACCACTCAGCCACAGCCACTGAAAATTAAGAAAAAAACCTCTCTTACTTTTTCAACAGTTTGATGCGTTTGTGAAAAGACCATCTTTTTTCTGTTTGTGTGGATAGCAGCTCTTTTCTCGTTGTGTTTAACTGATCATGTTGATAATTGGATTGCTGTGTCCCCATAGGTTTTTGTTTCACACGGAGTTGGAGTTTGTGTTCAACCATCAACAGGTCACGTTTGAAAAGGAGGCTCCTACCAGTCAACAAGCCTCAGATTCGTGAGGAGCAATGTGTTTTTTTATTTTGGCCATGGACCTGCTCTTTACACTAGAGTTGTTAAATGTTCTGTCAGTGGGCTCTGCGCTCGGTGTCCTTCTTGGGGTCTTGGGCTCAGGTCTCCTCTATGTCTGCCTCGGTTCTTGGGGGCGGATGTCTGATGCTTCACGGTCGCTATTGAATGTTCTATTAGAGAAGACTTAATCACTTATGCATGCTCACAACCACACACAAATGGATGCGGGGATGTATATGTAAATATCATATAGATATATAGATGGGTATGTGACTACATATGAATGTATATGTATTTACTGTATATATATATTTGTAGGTACAGTATATGTATAGATATTTATAGAATTCTACTGCAAAGTCGTGAATGTTATGTCTCCTTTACGCATATGTGTTTTGTTGCTGTGTTCTGTTATGTACTTTGCAGGTTTGCAGACGGCGGTCGGGTGTGTTTGCCTTGTGCTCTCTTAGTGGACAATTGTTATGTTTTGTAGTCTTACTTTCTGTCTTTCCTTTCTTTCTATCCTATTTTAAAAAATCATAATGGTGTGAAGAGGATGGATGTAAGGTGAGAACTTCAGGATCTTAAGGTGTGCTCAGGGTCTCATTTTTATTTTTTGCAACGATGAGGTTCTGTTGGTGTCTTCAAGCCAAGTGAGCCCTTCATACTCGAGCGCACAACCAGGTATGAAGTCTGGGATGAGAGACGGCTCCTTTAAGTTTTAATGGTTTCTGCCTCAAGCAGAAGTTCAAGCATCTTGTTTGTGGGTGCTGATAGGAAGGAGCAGGAGATGGGCAGACCGATTAGGGCTTTGTCTGCTCCAAGGAGTGGACTGCTTCAATCTGTTAAGGTAAATAAACAGAAGCGCTTGATTTCCTGATTCGTCGCAACCGTCACCTTTGGCCATGAGAATTGAAACATGACCGAAAGAGCAAGAACATTTCAGTTCAGTTTATTTCTATAGCGTCAAGTCACAACAGAGGGCACTGAACAGAAACATTCAAATATAAAAATAATAATGTAACATTTAACTGAGGAGCAGACCTCTTTGAATTTAACTCCATCGCAGACTCTCATCTTGAACAAGCATGAAGGCGACAGTGGGAAGAAAAAAACTCATGAGGAAGAAAGCTTTAGCAGAACCAGGCTCAGGTCAAGCGGCCATCTGTTTTGATCCTGACTACAAGTGATACAAATCTGAGAGAAGATGATTTTTCTGTCCCTACTGGCCAGGGAACACCTTGGGATCGCAGGTCAGACACCCACTTTGGATGTTATCATCCATAAAATGGCCCCTATCAATTATTATCACCCCCATTCGTAGCGCTCAGTATGCCCCTACTGGACCTACTAGTAGGTTTAATGGTACGTTGTCACTGTTACAATGGATGACAGCAGGCTCCGTCTTTAGCTACGTGGTTAGGTTTAGAGTAAAGGGTCTTCGGTTAGGTTTAGACACAAGGGTAACTGGGTTAGGTTTAGGGTCTTGGTTAGGTTTAGGCACAAGGGTAACTGGGTTAGGTTTAGGGTTGGTCCTCTGGGTCAGGTTTAAGGTTAGGTTTAGGAAAACGGTTACATAAGCTGAAAAAAACAAAAACACAACACTTCCGGGTTTACGGAAACACGCTGCCTACTCACTGCGATAACAACGCTGATAACGTTATGTTGAACATGCTAGTAGGTAGAAAGTGACCTATTCTCCGCTACAAATGAGGATGATAACAGTTGATAGTGCCAATAAAATGGACTGACAACATCCGAACCCGCTGGGTCAGAGGGAGCAGATCCTTGAGGTTACCTTTATTCACGATACGCCGTCCTCTGCCAGAGATGAAATAAGACGGTGACTCGTTGCGGCCAAAACGAGTCACCTTGTCACCGATGTGGTATCTCGGACCTGGGCTGGAGTCCACAGAGACCACTACAAACAACAGGATTCACAGTGTGGTCATTCATTTTGGTCACACCCTACTAGAGTTGTAAGGCACTGGATGAGATGTTTTTCCAAACTGGGTCACACCAGCATAAAATAAATGAACAGATTCACTAAAAGTTCCTGATTGAAAACTTACTGGCGCTGCTCATGCGGCTGTGGAAGGTGTACGCAGGACTGCTGGGTTTGGTGAAGTCATGGTTGATGTACCCGACTGTAGGGGGCAGAGCGTAGCGCCCAGGACCAGGACCTGACAGGGACGACAATGATGCAACAGATCCGTGGCTCAGCCCGCTTGCTCTCTGATCACTTCCACATGGACCTCTTTAACTTATTTTCTACGGTTACGCATTTTAAGCTCTTCCTCTGTTGTTTGGGAATGGATCCTAAACAAAGTCGAAATCTCAAACGAGTGTGGAGCGACGACTTTGTGATGCTGCGAGAGATTTCATGGCAAAGCCCGAAGCTTTAATACGATCCATGTGGACGCACAGACACATCAGACAGAAATTCTTCAACTGACCTCTTTCTTTAGCCGAGATTATTGGTCGTTTCCTCACCACCTCCTCCATGCTCCTCCTCGTCCTCTGCTCTCCCTCTTGTCGTCTACTCTCCGTTAAGACGTCCGTGTCTTGTGTGACTCTCCAGGTGAGCCGTATAGCCTCCCGAGCTGAATTATTCATGACCGAACGGTGAAGAAATCCTATCTTAGCCACGGGGCCTGAAACACCTCAACTGTCTTTCTGTCCAAGGTTTCCCTCGTGACGAATGGCTGGCACAAACAAAAAAAATCAAAACCAAACAGAGGAGAATCAGTTTTATTTCAGTCAAGGTTTATAAGAATAAACAAAGTTCCCGGTTAATGATGCAGTGAACAGGTTCATTAAAGCTCTCCGGTAAATCAAGCTCTTAAAGCGTGACAGCGATAAATGTGCTTGTAGAAAACCTCTAAAATCTGCATGCTGTAGTAATTTATGACATAGTATTAAAAAAAAAGATTTCATATATTATATTCATTCATATTCATATTATATTTATTTCATGTATTATATTGGACAAGCTGAAAACTGCTGTAATGAACATCATGGACCGATGAGCAATAAACTAGCCTTCAGTTGTATCAATACCACTTAGATACTGTGTAATTAATATTTAAATACTGCAGCTTCTTTCCTTTGTCGTCTCCTGTGCAGTCCTTTGTCAGCTGCAATAACTTGTTTTTACAGAGAAAAGCTTCCTCTGTCAACCTGCTGGGTGGTTTATTTCATTAATTATTTTAAAAGTTCCTGGTCAAAGTATATTATTGGAGCCTGTCAGGCGTATTAAATGTTCTGGGAAAACATATTTCTCCTCGACTGGAACACAAATTAAACAAACGATGACAACACGGCTTCTCTAATTTCTTGAGTTGTGAACATGACAGAAAACAAATCTCTCTAAATACCGGTACATTAAATTGAGCTTAAATCTGCATATTATTACACAAAACATGACTTCTTTGCATAACTATTAGATTTTAATTCTAATTAAAAGTAAGTGTTTACATCCAGCAGTCTCCTCCTTATCGTCCTGCAGAACTTTTTTTTTCTGTACAGTAATTTGATTGTATTACATTTTCTCACTGGAATAACTCCAACACCATTTCCACCATCACAAGTTGCCATAATCTCTGGGCCCTAAACAATGTAAAAATGTGTTTATCAGCACAAATTAATGTCTGAGAATGTTGTGTGTTATTATTTAAGCATTAATAAAAGCATCCTGATGCATGCTCAATAATCCAGTAAAATCTAACAAAGTTATGTCAGGTCTTCTGGACAGAGATTAACAAAAAATGTTCAAACATTTTGCATTTTATCCAAAAGACTTCTTCAGTCTGAGGAGCTGCACTAAACTCAGTCTTATAAATAACACCTTCTCATAGTGGATCAACCAGTTTGTTGTTGACATCCACAACTAGCTGTTCAAGGAGGGCCATCAGCCTAATGACCGATTGTTAGTGCCCTGATGGCCGCTTGCTCTTCACAGAGGAGTGACACTAGCAGAAACAGCATTGTAAGAAGGTGACAAGTAAATACATAGGCCTCTGCTCCATTTAATGATGGACAGTACTTTTCACCAAGATGGCCTCCTTTACTCCTCTCTCCAACTGTCCCCCCTCTTGCTTTAGTATCACTAAAGGCCGAGATATAGCTCTGCGTTCGGCCGTACGCCGCTCTACGCCATACATACGCAGAGGCACAAGCGTACCCCCGCAGGGCATGTACGCGCCAAGCACAAATTTTACGACCGCGTACGCGAGGCGCGTTGTCTCACAATAAACTGCCCGGCGCCGGACTGTTTTGTATAAGACACAAATGTATTAAATTCCCCTTCTTCATCCCTGATCTGGACTTTTCTTTTGTTTGTTTTTTGCCAAAAGTCAAGTGATCGCTTCATCCTCCGCTGACTCATTGACTGAAATGATGAGGAAATGAATGAATTTGTCACGAGCGAACTAAACTCATGTCCAACGTGGCTGCGCGAGGTTCAGCATATTTCCTGGTGTTCTGGTGTGCTGGACCGGCGCTCCCCGTTTTTATTTTATTTTTTTAGAACTTTTTATTAACATATAAACACAGAATACCGCTGTGGCAGAAGCTGTGTGACGTGCCTTTTTCCCCCCACCCGACCTGTCAATCAATTCAGTAGGCGTGTCAGCAAATGACCAATCAGCGACCTCAATTTGTCCCGTAGGTAAACACTCCGCCCTGCTGTTGTTCAAATGACGTCAAGAATATGGAGCGAAAACTCGAGTATTAATGTGAGAACGAACACAGAGCTGTGCTTGTGAACGCGCGCGTAGAGCGGCGTAGAGGCCGTACGCAGAGCTATATCTCGGCCTTAAGGCCCTGTACACACGTAGTCTGGTGTTTAAAAAATGAACATCTGCGCAAAAAAAACATTCTCCGTACATACATGTTCGGATATTTAAAATGTCCGTCTACATGTCCCAGTCTATTTTCACCACAGAGCATTGTAAAGAATAAGACGAACCCATAGGTGGCAGTGTAGTGCAGTCACAACCATTCAAACAACAACTTCCTGTTATTATTTCTTTTTTTTCCCCCCGTTCATTTGTGTGGACAGACCGCGAGGTTGAACTACTATTAAATAGGGATGCACCGATCCACATTTCTCACTTCCGATCCGATACCGATACTTAAAAACTGGGTATCTACCGATACCGATACTTTTCCGATCCGATACTGTTCAGGTATGTGAATCTGTATAATGAAATTTTTGTGCTGAGACTATAAAGTTATGTGTATTTTGGAATGTTTTTTATACTATAAAGACTATACTGTTAACGTTTGTGAGTTTCCTGTTGTAAGGCTCAAGAGTGTCTTCATTGGTTTTAACTCACACAATGTTAAGACAGCAGTCACAGAATATGATGGAACACAAGTGCTCTTTGAAGCTGGATCGGAAATATCGGCAGGTTGGATCCGATATCCGATACTTAAATTATGCTGGTATCTGATACCGATACCGATACTGGATCGGATCTGCCCCATCCCTACTATTAAATACCGTGTTGGAGTACAAAGTTAATAAAACGCAGGAAAATGTCGACTAGGAATCATGTCAGAGCAGGTATGTTGACATTTTAGCGCCTTTTTTTAGAGCATTATGTGACGTCAGCTCCGCACCAGCTGCCGCAGAAATACGCAAATCTCCGGTTCTGAAAGTCCACACGCAAACTCGAAAGTGGATAATTCTCAAATCTCCACTTTGGTCTGAGTTTTTTTATTATTCGTTTATAGTTACATCAACCGGAGTTCACGTGTGGATGAAAGGCCAAACTGCATGATAAACTGTTCGGTTTTACTGATATCCGGCTACGTGTGTACAGGGCCTCAGCCCTCTGTGAAGAGCAAGCGGCCATCAGGGCACTAGCAATCGGTCATTAGGCTGATGGTCCTCTTTGAACAGCTAGTTCTGAATGTCAACAACAAACTGGTTGATCTACCATGAGAAGGTGCTATTTATAAGACTGAGTTTAGTGCAGCTCCTCAGACTGAAGAAGCCGTTTAGATAAGACCAAATGTTTCAGCAATTTAATTCAATTAATTTTTATTTTTTTAATCTGTCCAGAGGACGGACTTAACTTATTTAGATTAATAAAAAATATTAACCTCGTAAGACCCAAACTCTTGCACATGTGGATACCAGGTCCTAGGAGGTTATTACCTGTAGCTCATAACATATCTTTGAACTAAAACAGGAAAATTATACATCCACATGTGCAGCTTGATCTATAGTGTGCTCCAATTTTGAATGATACATAAGTGTAACATTTATGGTACATGTATAATTATATATCAAAATGCAGGGATGTCTGTCTTCTTCCACCCAGTATATCTCTCACTGCTTAAAGTTTCCTCTCAAATCTCACTAGAATGCAAAGTTCAGTCATGTTTTAACTCAAAATATTCACTTTAAAACAGGAAGTGACTTGTCATAATTCAAGTGTCCTGCTAAGTAAAACGTTGGAAAATGTAAAAATTGACATCTGTAATTATCAGAGTCTTCCTTTGCTCATGGATCAATATTTCTTATGCTTTGACTTTTCGTTGTGGCAGAGGACTGTTGGTTTGAGGCTTACTTTTTAGTCTGTCTGTCTGCCTTTCATTAACTTGGCAGTCAGGGAGTGACAGGCTCTGGTGTGTGGACCATAGTGAGCAGCTTTAATGTTTCTTTTGAACTTTTTACAATTCTCAAACTGTTCAAATGTAGATTTTGTTCTTCTTAGTTGAGGTTTTTACAAAACTTGTTTTTGGGCAGTAGCTGCATCGGCATGCTTCAAAACGTCTGCAAATAGTTTTCAGTTTGTCACACACCAAGCATTAGCGTTTCAGTTTTAGAACGTCGGCCTGTAGAAAAATCCACATTCTGTGTGCCGCGCTGACTTTTAAATCATCGTCTGAAAAATGCCAGCTGTGAGAGAAAAGCCCCGAGACTGATTAACTGTAAGCAGGTAAGCAAAGCTTGAAGAGTGAAAAAACTTCACACTGCTTTAAATTGCAAGGCCCGGCGACTGAGAGGTCACAGGTGCAGTAACCAGACTCTGCAGTGACAGCAGCCGGAGATGAATTCGCTGCGCGGCTGGGCACCGGCAGGAAACACAAGCACAGGCTCAGGTTTCCCAGAGGAACAGAGAGACGGTGCAGTGAGAGGTGTTCAGAGATGTGACAGGAAGCAGGTGTGGCTCATCATCATCACCTGAGGACGAGAGCAGGAACTCTTTGCAACAAGTCCAAACACAAGAACAGCTCGTTTGTGTCAGATAGTGCCACCTCTGCAGCTATGGTATACTCTAAACTACACAATAAAAGAGAGATAATTTTATAATCATTACAACAGAGTAAAACTGACCTAAAATGTATATAAAATATATTTTGTTGCAGGAAAGTGTCTTCTTTTAGACTTTCTTCCATTATCCTCCATATCCACCTGGATGATGTTCTTTCGTGTTTCTTATACCTGTTGGGATGATGTGGTGTCAGGCAGTGATTCTAATGAACAAAAATATAAACGCAACACTTTTATTTTTGCTCCCATTTTCAAGAGCTGAACTAACATTTTAGCGTGGCCTTTTATTGTGGTCAGCCTGAGGCTCACCTGTGTAATAATCATGCTGTCTGATCAGCATCTTGATCTGCCACACCTGTGAGGTGGATGGATGATCTCATCAAAGGAGAAGTGCTCACTAACACAGTTTTCCATTAATTTATGAACAATATTTGAGAGATAAAGAACTTTTGTTAACATAGAAAAAGTCTCAGATCTTTGAGTTCAGCTCATGAAAATTTGGAACAAAATGTTGCGTTTATATTTTTTGTTCAGTGTATAAAATACAAAAAAAGTGGGCAATAATGTTTTTGCATGTGTGTGTCTTTTAGCTATCTCATGAACCACCAGGCAAATTTAATGAGCCTTAATTGTGTTGAGCACTGATCACGAGCGTTGACCTGGACTGGGCTGTCACTTTGTGTGCACATGTTGTACCCACTGTCCTGAAAACAAACACGAGCAGAAACTGTAAGTTAAAATTTTTTTTTTTTTACTTCTTGTGCTTAGTTTGACTTTGGATGTCATCCACTAAGACGTGTACTGAATAGCAAAGAGCAAGAGTGAAACCAACAAACTGGCAAAAAATAACCATTATCAATCAAATTAAAATTAAATAAAAAATGCAAGCCCCCATAACTGTTTCTGTAAAATACTAAGTACGGTATGTCAAATCACCAGTTTTTGTTTTTTGTTGTTGTTGTATTTATAATACTTCTACCTATCTCTATCGGATTAAAAACCATTTTGAACAAGCGCTCAGTAAATGGTGACAAAAAGATGATGCTTAAAGTGTAACTCACCTCAAAATTAACTTTTTTTAGCTGATGAACTCCCTAGAATGTGTTCAAAATGTTTTATAGCACTATGTCTGTGTTAATTTGCATGTATTTGTGCGTATTTGTTTAAATCGGCAATATTTGGTCTAAAACGTGTTTACGGTAGTCCTATGGGTTGAACAGAGGAATTGCACCCTAATTTTCTGATTTGTCTACGATTCGCACTGTGACATGTTTTCGCAAGCTTTTGTCACAAAAGTGATTCAAGCAGAGCCAGTCCCCTGCAGAGATGGAAGGTCCTCGCTGCAGTTCATATCATATGGAAGTGGTACATTGCACTCCAGAAAATACTGCAACAAAGCATATTATAGTTTTCGGAATGGCACTAGTTATTTGTATATTTTAACTTATTTATTTTAAGAATACTTTTCACTTCATCGAAACTATCCGGTTGTATTTGTTTTCTTATTGTGCGATGGACAAGTGATGCATGAGTGCCAAGATGGGGCAGTGGTGTAGGAGCAGGTTTGGGATCCGACAGACCCAGGTTCAATCCCTGGCCATGGCCTTGTAGTATTTATTTTTTTTAAAGCCTTTTGTTTTGGATAGATCGGGTGAGAATAGATAAATACATCTACATAATTATTCTTTGTTGTTGCTTGTTTTAAGTTGTTTGCTAGTTTTAGTTTGTTTTAGTTTGTTGCTACAGGGGGCGTGAACGCAGCATAACCCCCCCAACTCCTCCCCTCCTTGAATCTCGACACACCCATTTTCATGAAGTTTTTGAATCTGGTCTGGGGGCGGGGCTATCTTTTGATGGTGAGGTGAGTTACACTTTAAAGTGAGACTAAACCCAGGTTGAGACAGTAACTCCTCCTTCCAAAATCTCCCTGAAAATGGGCGTGTCGAGAGACAAGGAAGGGTGGAGGTAGAGTTGTGCTTTTGTTCACGCCTCCACCTGCAACAACCTAAAACAAATTAAACCTCTAGCCAACAACATACACCAAGCAACAACAAAGAATAAACATGTAGATGTATTTATCCATTCCACCCATTCCATCCAAAACCAAAGGCCTAAAACAATGAAAATGAAAATAAAAATAAAACCGCTTGTCAGGAGTGAAATGCAGCATTTCCATATAAGGTATGCACTTCTCATCTCTGCAGGGGATTGGCTCTGCTTGAACCACCTGTGTGACATCACACATGAGCAGACATGTCACACATGAGCGTTTGCACAAATAAGAAAATTAAGGTGTAATCCACCAGTTCAACCCATAGAACTACCGTAAACACATTTTTAGACCAAATATTGCCAAATATTGCCAATTTACACAGATATGCACAATTATGTGAGAATAAACACAGCCATAGTGCTAGATAACATTTTAAACACATTCTAGGGAGTTTATCAGCTAAAAAAAGTTAATTTTGGGTTTAGTCGCACTTTAAGTTTGCCCTCTCTAACCTCTGTGCCACCACTCCCAAACTAAAATAATAATGAAACAAAAAACTTTTTCACACTGAGGTCGTTCAAAGAGCTATCTACAACAGGTAAGATATTAACTATTCATACCCTTTGCACAAAATCCTACCTAATAAAGATATGAGCTATGGACACTGTAGTCAGTGTGTGTTCACACACACACACCACAAGTTTGTCTTTCTATCTTTACAGGGACTTTGCATTGAGTTCCATTCATTTTTTATTAATTTCTGTAGCCTAACCATGACCCCTAACCCACCCATGGCACTTCTTCTTATGGGACTCGGCCTTTGGGTCCAATGAGGAGAAGTTGGTCCTCACAATGCAGCACAAGTTGGAAAAACGGGCCTCACAGGGTAACCTAAACAAATGCACACACACTCGCACAATAACAGTGAAACTTCATATTTCTGGCAGCACTTTTATGAAACACCATTAAAGCTTGATAACAACTTCAGTCATTGTACAGTCTTTACTAACTAAACATAATTTAAGAACTATAAAACATAGCTTTATACTTTAAATACACAAGTACAACTCCGTACAAAAATAAAAGGGCAGTGACACGTTTCCAAAGCCTACACAAACACTGTGGTGTCATCAGTCACATCCAGCCTGGATGAACCCGTTTGGCACATTATTATCCTCCTCTGAGACAAAGCTTTCATTAAAATACTGTAATATAATCTGTTATTATCTCTTTGTACATGAGCACCTTGCTGTAGGTGTCGGTCGTAGAGGCCGAGCAGCCACTAGATGGTGCTTTGGACCAACGGGAGGAACCCCACAACGCTTCGATGGGCCCACAGATCGGATCAGGTTTGTGTTATCACTTCCAGGGGGCGTACGCTACAACGAAGGCAGTCCACAGCGTGCGGTGTCATGGCAACAGGATGAGTTGAACACCTCAGTCAGTCACTGTTGTTGTTCAACGCTCGTTTTCACTGGAAACCAGCCCCAAACCAAGTGTTTCCCACAGTTTGTCTTTGGATTTTCTCCTGTGGCCACAGCTGGAATCATTCCAAAATGCAGTCTCTTTTCCTCATTCACACGTAAAAAAACAACAAAAACACAACCTGCATTCACTCAGTTGCTTTCTTTTCTCCTCGTACGCCAGCATGTGCTACGATTTATCCCCTTGGAGAACCTAAAACAAAGACGGCCTGTTACGAATACAGCTTTGTAAAATTATTTGCAGTTTGTTTGTGTTTGTGTGATGCAGGACATGTGCTGCGTGCCCGCTGGTGATGACACGGCGAGCGTGTGTGTTTGCACATGCTTCTTCTCGGCGCTGGCGATGCTTACCTACCTGGTTGCGAGTTTTGTGGGACTTCTGCATAAGCACCCTCCACTGGTCGTACAGCTTCATGGACATGCTGCTGCAGCCGTAGGCGTGCTTCCTCACCCAGCCGAAGAACTGCTTGAGCTCCCGGCGCAGCGTGGAGTTGGAGTCTCCGCTCGACTTGGAGTCGCAGGAGCCCGACATGAGCCGCTCTGCAGGGGGGCGAAAACCAGGAGGGAGCGGTTCAATCAAATATTCAAACCATTTTGTTTTAATTCTTTGGTCTTTTTTATTCTAAATAGAACAATTCACCTGTTTTAGTTTTTGTTTCCCAAACTGAAAATAAAACTCTGATATTGGCACTGCCAGTGCCTTTAACAGGAATTGAAATAATAAAAATAAATAAAATATATTAATAAATGCATCAAACCAACTGATTATTAGTATATGCAGCTTATATGACCTACCGTATTTTCCGAAATATAGGTCGCAGCTTTTTATCATTTTTGCATGGCCTGCGACCTATATTCAGGTGCGACCTATTCATGGCTGCGTCCACATATGTGGACATCACATTTTGGGTTGTATAGACCACAATATTACATTTTGTTCTATAAGATTCCTGGTGTCCACATCTGTGGCCATTAATCTGCCACTTAGTGGTGGCAGAAGTGTATAACACATTACAGGTTGTATTCAAGATGGCTGCCAACTTGTGCTAAAGTTCAGATGGCAACTCCCGATCCAAACGTCGCTCAGGTAAAAAAATCAATCACCTTTCCTGGCTGATTCTTGATTAAATTTATTATTAAGTGTTTATTGTTTGTTATAGAAGTCAAATTTTACAAAAATTTATAAATGCAATGATTTGGCATGCTGCTAAACATGATGTACATGTATGTGGACATAGGGACTTAATCATGGTAGCTTTGTGGAAAATGTCCACAAATGTGGACATAAGGAGTTAGTTTTGTAGAAAATGTTTACATTTTATCATAACTGCTAACAACCAAATGTAAAAATAAAATTGTATTTTTTGATGAATTTGGTAGAACACAATAGTTGACTATAGTGCCAGCAGATTTAAAATGTTTTAGAAATAAATGTACATCGATTTTTATTTGATTTTGCTTATGATTTTTTTTTTTCACAGAGTGTTATTCTCTGTAAGTAATGGAATTGCTGGGGTTAATTGATGGAGAAAACTCGGAGATAGAAGACTAGTCAGACATTGATGGTCCCGTAGAGGATACTGAATATCTGGGTAATAGCTGGGTAAGTTTCATCCAGGATCCCCGGTGTGCGTGGATAATCCTTACCCAGGCCTTAGTGCCCCCTCCCTGGGTGCGGGACCACCGAACCCCCCACCGGTGTGCACGGATAATCCTTACCCAGGCCATAGTGACCCTTCCTGGGTGTGGGACCACCGAACCCCCCTGGTGCGCGCGGATAATCCTTACCCAGGCCTTAGTGCCCCCTCCCCTAGGTGTGGGACCACTGAACCCCCCCCCCTCGGTGCATGCGGATAATCTTTACCCAGACCTTAGTGCCCCCTCCCTGGGTATGGGACCACCGAACCCCACCGGTGCACGCGGATAATCCTTACCCAGGTCTCAGTGCCCCCTCCCTGGGTGTGGGACCACCAAACCCCCCGGTGCGCACAGATAATCCTTACCCAGACCTTAGTGCCCCCTCCCTGGGTGTGGGACCACCGAACCCCACCGGTGCATGCGGATAA
Source organism: Garcialebias charrua (assembly GCA_038048925.1). Taxonomy (NCBI): domain Eukaryota; kingdom Metazoa; phylum Chordata; class Actinopteri; order Cyprinodontiformes; family Rivulidae; genus Garcialebias; species Garcialebias charrua. The sequence goes on from JBBPBX010002926.1 coordinate 50,005, forward strand.
TCCTTACCCAGGTCTCAGTGCCCCCTCCCTGGGTGTGAGACCACCAAACCCCCCGGTGCGCACAGATAATCCTCACCCAGACCTTAGTGCCCCCTCCCTGGGTGTGGGACCACCGAACCTCACCGGTGCACGCGGATAATACTTACCCAGGTCTTAGTGCCCCCTCCCTGGGTGTGGGATCATCAAACCCCATCGGTACGCACGGATACTCCTTAGTCAGACCTTAGTGCTCCCTCCCTTGGTGTAGGATCACCGAACCCCCCCCCCCCGGTGCGCGTGAATAATTCTTACCCAGGCCGTAGTGCCCCCTCCCTGGGTGTGGGATCATCGCACCTTACCGGTGCGCGCGGATAATCCTTACCCAGGCCTTAGTGCCCACTCCCTGGGTGTGGGATCATCGCACCTCACCGGTGCGTACGGATAATCCTTACCCAGACCTTAGTGCCCCCTCCCTGGGTGTGGGACCACTGAACTCCCGGTACACGCGGATAATCCTTACCCAGGCCTTAGTGCCCCCTCCCTGGGTGTGGGACCACTGAACCCCCCGGTGCGCACAGATAATCCTTACCCAGGCCTTAGTGCCCCCTCCCTAGGTGTGGGACCACCGTACCCCCCGGTGCGGTGCGCGTGGATCATCTTTAGCCATGCTTGGTGATCCCTCGTCGGGCTTTGTTGGGACAATTCCCGGACATTTGCCCGGAGCATTTCATTTGCAAAGCATTTACATTGAATGTTGGGACAAGGTCCCAACATTCCCTAGCGCCCTAACCCTAACCCCCTAACCCTACACCTAACCCCTTAATCCTAACCTGTCTGAAATGGGACAAGAAACTAGTTTTTTATATAGTTTTTCCACTTAGGAAAATACTGTTGTGTTCAGACACAAAATAAATAGTTTTGCATATCATTATCCAATTGTAAATTTGTTGTGTTTTATCTATTTTTAAAACGAATGTCCACATATGTGGACATCATTTTTCTCATAGACTGCATCATGTAAAAAGATAAATCTTCGTTTTTACACTCATCAGGTCCCAATCAACCTAAATAACATAGGGAAGTTAAAAATGCATATCATGTTAGAGTTCGGGTCTTAGGAGGTTAAATGTCAGCTTCAATAGATATCAGTCCCCAGCTGGACATCTTTGTCTCCAGAAATTCCAGGAGATATCAGCCACACAAAACACTCAGAACTTTGTGTCTTAGATGACAGAATCCCATTCTGAGATGACAGCAAGTACTCTGGCATCCCTAATAATTACATTGTATAACATCAGCTTCTAACAAATGGTACGCCGATGTCCACGTCAGTGAGGGATTTGAATCTTTGGGACTGCAGATGCAAATCAACTTTCACTATACAGTAATCTGGTACAGCACATCAAATTGTGACATTTATGTTTTGAGTTGTACATTGTCCCCTTTTTAAATAAAGTGCATTCATTCAATAGTGAATGTTTTGCAGTTGTAGAGATTAGTGTTTTCTCGTGACTGGAAATGAACAGGGAATGCAAGTAAAAAACAAACCTTAATGTTTTTGGTGTAAAATATTAAAGGTTCAGTCTGCAGTTTCTGTAGAACAGCAGCACTTAGAAAAAATTTCAACAAGCAAAGCATTCTGATCCCTCCCCCTCAGAGCCATATATGGCTCTGCCCCCTTGTGGTCTGTTGAAATTTGAATTCAAGCTCTGTTTTTATTGGCTGATTCAAATTCAAGCTCGGTTTTTATTGGCTGGTTACAAACTTTGTTTTTATTGGCTGGAAAATGGCGGGTCACTTTTTCTTTTTAGAAATGCTTATTTACCACCTTTTTCAGAGATTACCTCTCTAACATCAATCTAGTGACAGAGTGAAGAAATATGTTAAAATATATATTGTTTGAAAAGTTAGACTACATTACAATCTTACATACCCCAGCTTTAAAGTGGGTAGTTGTTTTTGCTTGTCTGAGGTACTGCAGTGTGACCCATCCTGGTGAGAGCAAGTTTAATGTTCACAAAACCTAATGATGGAGCTATGCAGGGGGTGGCCAATGATGGCCTTGGCCATAACCTTTGGTCACCTGTTATCAATTGAACTTGTTTTAAATACAAAATCTACAAAGCAGTTTCCTCAAATGATGGTTTGCATCTGATGTTAATCTTGTGCATCTGATGTTAATCTTGTGATACACCTAGATGTAGACACATACCAAAATGGAAGTTGGTACCTCACTTTTCAAAGTTCATGCTCACAACATGCACAGACTCCACAGCCAATCAGTAAGGGCACACTGTAGAAACAGAAAATACTCAATGATGCTAGAATACTATACAGTACTAGTATCAATAGATGAAGGATACATGTTAAAATTTCCATCTATCCAATATCTTTACCTATGCTTCTTCCTTTTCAGGTCACTGGTGTAGCCTACGTGATACACGGGCATATGGAGTATACCCACTAGGAAAGCTAGAGAATTTAAGTATATCCACTTAAAAGCAATGACACATTAACGTGTCAATGACATGCCTAAACGTCAGTTAAATGCTTCCGTACCAATCTGTCTATATGCAGCGCTTATTATTCACTTATCCAACGAATCAATGTATAATACTTCTGTACTTCATACTTGGAACATGTTTTGCTTTGATACAGTTTTATAAATTCTGCAACATGTTTTTAATACAAAGCCAAATGTACAAATTTTGTTGTGCATTTATTCAAATATAAGCATTAGAGCAATTTGGAAATGTTCAACATCTGTAGGCTCAAAAATCAATAAAAATTGACGTTTACATTGCACTAACCGGTACACTTTTGGTTTCTATGCACTGTATACCCACTATGAACATGTAAAGTACTGTACACCACTGGCCCATGTCCAGCTAAGAAACTGCCACACTCAGCAGTAACTGCTTTTCTCTGCAGTAGATATGCAAATATAGGGCGACACCATGTGGACAGGCTATGAAATACCAAGCATGAGAAATGTTATTGTGCCACATCTATTTGAGTTAACAAGATCGCAAAAACAAGCTTTGACCACTTCATAAAGCCATTGATTACACCAGCAGAGAGTCAACAACCTTTATTTATCCATATATGTGCCACCCATTCTCTTAAGGACAAGTCTTGAGAAGTCTATATGGATATTTTACACATTTTGTCTCTACAAAGAGGCTATTGACAAAAAAAAAGGGGGGGGGGAAGATAAACAGTCGTAACAGTGTAAACACATGGTAATATACATTAAAGCAATAAAAGCAAACTTATGAGTGACAAAATTTAAATGTTGGGTAAATTAACAACTAAAATCTCCTGAAAACCCTAACTTTTCTCAAATAACTCGGCATACATTTCTACTTCACATGCAATAAGGCACCTATCTAACACAGGGAAGAGAACTATGCTACAGTCGGACACGCAACTGTTTTCCAAACAAAACAAAAATATTGCTCACTCTCATAAAACAGTCGCATTCCCTTTCATATAACCCAAGCCATGTTTAAAAAAATACATTAGTTTGTAAAAGATATTTTACACAAAACAGTAAAGAGCGCAATCTGTCAGACCTGGGAAAAATCCTGTAAAATTATTTTCTGTTGTAACCTTAATATACACAGCCTTGTTCCGATTTTGGATCAAATGGTGATAGTCTGCAGATGAACAAGGGTTACCAATATTCTATACACAATTAGTCTCTAAAGCAATAAAGTATGATATATCATGTACATTTGAAACTTGAGTGTAGCTGAAACAATGTGGTAAATAATTAGGACACAATTCATGTTGTAATATGCTATCAAGGTTTTTATTTTCCAACAGGCGTAGACTAATGGCTAAGTTGCATGTCATGAGTCAGGGTATCAGCTGGTATCGCTCCCTGTACAACTCAGAACTGTGAGAAATCGTGGAGACATACAAAATCCAACCTCATAAATATACAAGCCGGCTCATGTATGACGGCGCCCAGTTTTGAAAAACAATCTGTAAAAATTTTGTTTTGATTCTTACCTCCAACACCTGGAACAAAATAGTCAAAACAGCAAAATAAAGTGGAGCCGAAGTGAATCTTACTATCAAAAATGTCATATTTTGGAACAGCACACTAGTCACCTATTTATATATATATATATCAAGAAAATCAAGTATTTACAATGGATTTTTGATATTTGTTTCATGTGGGCTATGTAGGTGGAAACTATTCAAACTGAGAACGTTTTTGTCGAAATCTTATGTAGAATTGAATAGTAGGGAGATGTAAAGCAAAAATAAACACCATTGAGATTAACTGAATTATTTTATCAAAAATCAGGATGAAGCATATTTACCAGTTACAATTTTATCGTGTATTTCTTTAAAAGAGTTCTGGAGGTCCTGAATCTGAATGACAAGAATCAATTCCTTCACAATACGCAACTGAACTTTGTTGAACCTGAGCACAAAGCTCTAAGTTCTGTTCCGAAACATATTTCACCAAGTTCATTACAGGGCTGGACTTTTCCTTTTGAAGACTTCTGAATTACTGTCAATTAGACTCTAATTAAGTGCCGACATGACCTCTTGTCAGTAGAAGTCAGCCTGGCATTTTATGTTCTGGTGATGCAGATGAAAGAATGATCTGCGCAACAAATAAGTTCGGGCATTAGGGATGTTGCAGGGGGAAGAGTAACTGCTCACTGATCTTCTACTGGTACATGGATCCTATGATGCCTGGAGAGAGAAGATGAATGGTTAAAGCCTTTTCCACACTGAGAGCACCTGTATGGTTTTTCGACAGAAAGGATATGCTGCTTTGGGAAGGCATTGTTGGGGAAAACCTTTGGTGATGGGATGGGGATGGGACTGTACTGCTGTGGTGGTGTCTGTGGGGTTGGCTGTGGTAGTTGTGGCGACTGTTGTTTATTCTCCAAGTGAATTCTCTGGTGCCTTACAAGAGACGAAGAGTGATTGAATCTTTTACCACAGTGACCACAGGTGTAAGTCTTTCCATCTGAGTGGACTCGTTGGTGCCGTGACAGGGAAGAGGAATGATTGAACCCCTTCTCACAGTGGTTGCACATGTAAGGTTTTTCTCCTTCCTGGTGTACTCTTTGCTTTTGGGGAGTGCCGTAAGACAAGGTTTTTCCGGGCTGGGGTTGAGAAAACACCGGATTCTGCAGGTGGGTCTTGTTATGGCGCGACAGAGACGAGGAGTGGTTGAAGCCCTTGTTGCAATGTCTGCAGGAGTAGGGCTTGCCTCCAGCGTGGACTTGCTGATGCTTCTTTAGATGGCGCTTGCGGACAAAACTCTTTCTGCACATATTGCATTTGTATGGCTTCTCACTTGAGTGGATCCTCTGGTGCTCTCTGAGAGTAGCAGCAGCAGCAAAACACTTCCCACACTGAATGCACTGGTGGAGTTTCTCTCCCAGAACAATAGTGGCATGGGTCTTCTGGTGCTGCTTCAGGTTGGAGGTTGTAGCAAAGCCTTTGCCACACTGGCCGCAGGTATATGGCTTCTCACGTGCATGGACCTCTTGGTGCTTCTTCAAATGCCTTCTGCGGACAAAGCTCTTTCTGCATTGGGTGCATTTGTACGGCTTGTCTTCAGAATGCATCTTCATGTGTTCTCTCAGTGTAATGGCTGCAGCAAAGCTCTTCCCGCACTCCGAGCATCTGTGCGGCTTGTCTGGCAAATGAATCATCTGATGGGACTTGAGGCTGTAGGCTTCAATGACATCTTTGCCCATGATTTCTACCCCAGGGGGAACATAGGGTTTCTCTTTCATGTGAATTTTCATGTGCTGCTTTAGGCTGGCCTCTACAGCGAAACTCTCACCACAGTGAATACAGATGTAAGGATTGAGGTCCTTGTGGATCTCAAAGTGTTGGTGAAGATCAGCTATGCTGCCAAAAATCTCACCACACTCGTTGCACTGTAGGCCATGTGCTTCGTGTATGATTACACCATTCTCAGACTCAATTGTTAGCTCCCCTCCATGATCAGACTCCATTTTAACAACATGCTCGCCTTCTGTCCTAAGCAGCACCTCTCCCAGAAGAGTCTCGGTTCCTGATGTCTTGATTTCTGCTGCTGTGAAACAGTGAATATCACTATGTTCCACTTTAATATAATCATGGTCAGTCTCTGCTACAATTGCTTCAACACAAGCCACAGCACCGAGTTCTGTCCCCAGCCCCTGAATCTTTAGGTCTGAGCCATGGATCTCCAGCTCCAACCCACGCTTTTCCTCCGTCATGATCTCAGTTTCAGCTCCATAGTGAAGGTCGACATGGCTATGGGCTATGACACACTCCGACCCAAGCGTGTCAAGCCCGGGCGTGTCACATTCAGTCTCTGACTCGGCCATAAGAACACACTCCAGCCCTACGGCCTCCGTTTTCTTGCCGGATGAGAAACAAACTAAAAAGAAATGGGATGTATGGTTTTAGGCTCTTTTCCTTGCTCTTGTCACCCTGGCACTAGACAGTAAGCAGACCTATAAAAAGAAAAGAAACAAAAGATCAGTGCTATAAAGCATAAATACTAAGGTACTACCAGCTAAATCAACAATCCAACACGCCCGTGAAATGTTTACACTAGGAGTGTCCAAGCCTGATTGTGAGTGTCACAATCTCGTATGTTTTAGAGCTTTCTCTGATCCAACACACCTGATCTGAATCAAAGGGTGTTTAACTGAGTTCTATAGAACACGAAAAGGCAATTCAACCACTGTGTGTGTTGGAGCAGAATAGTGGCCCTTAGGCATGTAACGGTTCAAGTGGTTGTACCGAACAGTTTCGGTTTGGCACGTTCGGTTCGGTCCACCTGCGTACCGTTTCGGTTATTTTTTCACTCATTGAACGTTAATATATGCGCCGCGGAACGAAATTTCCTGGGCGCGTTTCAGCACGGAGCTATTATCGCGAAGCACGCGCAGCTCGCTCAGCCTTTAGCCGTTAGCTTCTCACTGCGGTCTCCTGTTTGGGGACGTTTCTTGTTAAAAGACGAGCGGCGCGCACATTCAAAGCTGTGTGTGTGGACATTGTTTCATGAAGAGACTGGCTCTGCAGCAGACGGCACGTCTCACATGAACGCGCTTGAAACTACGTCATCGGAATGTGGACGAAGCAGCTGTTACAAACAGCGCTAAGAGCAGCTGCTGCATTTAAACTACTTTTATCAGGTAAATCATATCAGTCCAGAGCAATACCACAAACTGAGTTTTTAAATATCTGAATCTCTGTCTGAATGTTATTATGCGCAGGCTTTAAAGTTATTGATCCTCGCTACAAACACCCATCACTCAAAAAGTGCAGAACTTTATGAAAAAACTAAAACTGATAACAAGACCTGGAGCAAAGCCCTGCCCTAATGAGTGAGAGATTCAACCGTTTTCTCAGAAAAGAGAAAAAGTTGCGTTTGATTCCGGTTCTGTTGAGTCTCTGGTCTGTTTTGTATTGGTTAACTGGACCCGAGTTCGGACTCGGTTGGACTCTGGGTTTGTGTCCTCTGGACCCATTTTGTCTCAGAGTTTCAGCGGAGCAAAATAATGGAAGCCAACAAGGTGAGCTCTCGAGTTTAACAACGTAAAGCATGTGTCGCAAACCCGCGCGTGCGTCAAACACAAAGCAGCGCCGTCATGTCGCTAAACCACAATATGAAGCTTCTTTGCGACAGTTATTTTTTAATTCTTATTTATCACGATAGAGACGATAGAAGGAAAGTAGCACGATAGACACGTTTCTATCGTCCCCACGATATATATCGTCATATCGCACAGCCCTAAGACAAAGCATTACTGCGGTTAGCCGGTAGAATACAGATCTCTATCATAGGCTAAATGTCTATCGTTTCTACCGTGTAAGGTATATATATCGCGCATTCCTAGTTCTGGCATCAGTTTAATTCCTGTATCAGTGTCTAATTGGATGACATTAACAAGATGACAACAAAACACGTTCATCGTCCTCATTTTTACAATGACGGAAATCTGTCCTGGCCACATTCAAAATTATGGAAAATCTGTTGCAGTGATGGAGAACTTTAATCTATGCTGTACAGTAAGGTCATATTTACAGCATAAGGAAATAATACTTACCGGTATTAAAAATATAATACCCAGGTTCAAGAGATGTGAACTGAATAGGATAATTTAAAGAATGTACAAAATGTGCATGCGTGTTGTTGCACGTAAAAGGAAACAACACACTATGCCCAAGAAATGGGAAAACTGTGCAACTGTGCAGAGATGTAAACACTTTTTAGTTTGTTGTGATCTGTGATTTTTAAAAGTTTAACAGCTGCTAGGAGGAAGGACCTGCGATAAAGCTCCACTGTGCACCTACGATGGGACAAAAATCTGATTTTTGAGATAAATTCAATTCAATTCTGTTTCAGTCATCTCAGGCCACTGTACAAAAACATTCACATATTGGTACATTATAAAAGCCAATTAGTAAAAACTATCTAAGGAAGCCAGCAGAATGCATGGAATCTTCACTTTGTCGCAGTCTTATCCTGAGCTAGCACAAAGGCAACAGTGGAAAGGAAAAACTCCCTTTTAACAGGAAGAAACATCCTGCAAAATCAGGCTTAGGACGAGCGGTCATCTGCTGCAACCGGCTGAGTTTGAGAGGACAGGAAGACAAAACAGACAAACATAGAATGGTTGGTCCAAGTGTACTTTCTATAGGAAGAGAGAAATAAAAACATGTTACAAGATAGAAATAGTTACGAATACAAGCAGATGGAGTTGAGCAAGTAAAGACAGCTGCAGAGTGAGGAAATGTACCGTAGTCAATTTGTCCTCCAGCAGTCTAAACCTACAGCAGCATAACTAGGGGATAGCTCAGGTAACCTAAGCTGACTGTAACTATAGGATGAATCAAAAAAGAAAGACTAGTCTTAAAAGTGGACAATGTGTCCGCTAGGGCTGGACGATATGGCCAAATTTTTTATCACGATATAGTTCTTAATTTCGGTCGATAACGATATAATTCGACATCGATATAAACAATATAAAAGCCTAAAAAAAACTATAAACTACCGTATACAAATAAATTAATGTTCCCCTTGTATTTGGCCTCCAAAAAGATGGAAATCACTGTCAAATAAACATAATATTCTCAACCCAATAATTCTGTCGGGTCATCTGAACACTTTCTTTTTTATAGACACGTTTCATCCTCCATCCAGTTTCTATAAAAAAAGAAACTGTCCAGGTGACCTGACTAGGGTTGGGCATCGAGAATCGAGAATCGTTCGGAACCGGGACTAACTGTCCGGTTTTCCCGGAATCGTTCAAAATATTAATTTGCGATTCTTATGTTCGATGCTAGTTAGCCGACCGGAAGTAGCCGCCAACACCGAAGAAGAAATTGCCGCCGAAAACCAACGAAGAAGAATCCACCGGAAGTGTGGATCCACGATTGAAAGCGTACTAATTAATAAAATGACCAGTCAGGTCAGTGCAGCACTTGCAATAATTTTCTATCATGCAAAGGAGAGAAGTAAAATAGTGTCCCGTTTAACGCGCTCCACAGGATTATTTTCGCTTCGTGTCCGACCGGAAGTGAGGAGTGGTCCGTCTGCAAAACGCTCCGCCGGACTTTTCGCTAATCGCTACCTCTTCGGCTCCATCAGGTAAATAAATAAACTACGTCTCATACCAACATTAAGGCAGCTAACAAGTTATACTCCACTTAAAGCGGTAAGTCAGCTCAAATACAAACACGATGCTAACGTTAGCTCGTATTTTTTTCTTAGACTAACTACCTGAAATGGCTTCACAGTGTTCACCAGTGTCCAAGGTAAAAACGTCAGTTTAACTGAATGAAGAGTGCCACAGAACAGTTACAGCATATGTTGTGAAAAGGTTGCATCCCTTTTCAGATGTGGATTCAACTCCTGCCATGGATTGCACTTACATTGCACTCAGAAACATTACTACCATATTTTCCGGTGTATAGGTCGCACCTTTTTATGGGTTTTTCAAGGCCTGCGACCTATACACCAGTGCGACCTATTTATGGATTTTTTTTCATATTTTTAGACCAATTTTTGGCTGAGTTATGGCCCTTTTTCCCTGTTGCATAAAATGGTGCAGTACCAGTTTCGGCCACCAGGGGGCAGTGCAAGTGCAGTACCAGTTTCGGCCGCTATGATCGCTAAAGAGGCCTGTACCAGTATTCTGCTTTATTTACAGATTTATTTGGGTGTAGCTGTAACTGTCAAAGTGCATTTCAATCAGCTGCACCTCCAGATGCTGCATATTTCAGCTCACAGTCAGCTCCACCTCCAGATAATCCATCCATCCATCCATTTTCTTCCAGATAATAATAATAATAATAATAATAATGAATGAATAATAATGAGTGTGAGGACATGGAACAATACATAAGAGGCGAGAACATGGTCATTTCTGGACTCGAGCTTAAACGCCGAACATATGCAGAAGTAACTGCAGACGTTACCACGACTGAAGACGGACCACCAGAACAACTGCAGTCTCTGGAGAATCAGGTAGTCACTTTCTTAAGTGACAAAGGCATTGACATTAAACGTGATGACATTTCCACCTGTTACACACTGCCCAATAGAGCTAACAAACTTAAACCGTCAGTAGTCGTGAGATTCATTGGAAGGAATCAAAGAAACAGGGTAATGATGCAGTCAAAGAAACTCGCAGAAACTAGGGTCTTCATGAATGAACACCTAACTAAAAAAAACGCAAACATTGCACATGCAGCAAGGTTGTTGAAAAATAATGGAAAAATAAAAAAAACTTGGACAAGAAACGGAAACATCTGGATCAAAGTAGATGAAAATTCTCATCCTAAAATAATAAAAGAACTGAAAGACTTAGAAACATTCAAATGAGCTCAAAAATGACAAATCACCAATCACTATCACATGTTCATACACAAAATTAACAGAAATGAACAAACAAACAAATAGATTAAAACATGACAGCAACAAACGAAGACTCAGAATTCAAAATATATAATGTTGAAGATATGGTTGATGCAAACTTTTATCCTGCTATAAAAGACTGTGAATACTATAATGAAGAAAAGTTTAATAACATCAATATAACAAATGGAGATCTCTCTATTATTCACATCAATAGTAGAAGTATAAATGCAAATATATCCAAAATAACAGATTATTTAAAACAGTTAAACAGAACTTTTACATTAATAGCACTGTCAGAGACATGGCTTAATGATGAAAACAAAAATAATGTTCACATCGAAGGATATGAATTATATCATTTAAACAGAAACAATAAAAAAGGTGGTGGAGTAGCTCTATTTGTCAAAAATGAAATAAAGTGTAGAATAATTAAAGAAATGTCAATAATTGTTGACAATCTTATGGAAATAATAACAATAGAAATATTAAACGAAAATGCTAAAAACATATCCATAAGTTGTGTATATCGATCACCAGGATCAAATATAGAAATATTCACCGATAAAATCATACAACTACTGGAAAAGAGTTTAAATAAAAAAGTTTTCTTGTGCGGAGACTTTAATATTGACCTGGGAAATAAAACAGATTCAAATAACATCAGCACATTTCTAAATTCAATGTATAGTTTAAATCTTTATCCGTTAATATCAAAACCAACAAGAATTACAACTCATAGTGCTACGATAATTGACAACATTTTCACAAATATAACAAATGGGGATATGACAGGTGGTATCTTAACAACTGATTTAAGTGATCATTTACCAGTTTTCACTATCTACAGAAATGATCAAAACATTACAAAAGAAGTTACAATTAAGAAAAAAATAATAAACACATCAAAAAAAGCTATGGATCAATTAAAAGATGATTTACAGAAGCAAAACTGGAAGGACGTGTATATTGATGATGTTAACAGATCATATGATGAATTTATGAACATTTTAGAAGCTCTGTATGAAAAGAATTGTGTGCAAAGAAATCGTAGAAAAAGAAATATTGTTGACCAACCTTGGATGACTAAAGGGTTGAGAAATGCTTGTAAAAAAAAAAATAACTTGTATTTATGTTTCTTAAAAACGAGAACACAACAAGCTGAAGAAAAATATAAAAAATATAAAAATAAATTGGTAATGATTATAAGAAGATGCAAGAAAGAATACTATAGTGATTTATTAAACAAGAGCAATGGTGACACTAAAACAACATGGCGAGTAATAAATGATGTTCTAAAAAGTCATAAAGCAAAAACGAACATTGCAAAATATTTTGTGAAAGATGACAAAGAAATACATGATGAGAATGATATCGTAAATGAATTTAATCAATATTTTGTAAATATTGGATCAAGCCTTGCAGCTAAAATACCAAAAGTAGATAATAAGGTGTGTCATTCAATTAAAAGTTGCACCAACAGTATTTTTCTTAGTGGAACTAACAAAGAGGAAATTATGAAAATGGTAAAAAATCTCTCAGACAAGAGATCAAAAGACTGGGTGGACATGGATATGATGTTCGTAAAGGAAATAATAAGTTATGTTATTGAACCGTTTACATATATATGCAATTTATCTTTTTCAACAGGAATATTTCCAGATAACATGAAAGTAGCAAAGGTAATTCCTCTTTTTAAAAATGGTGATAAATGTGTATTCAATAATTATAGGCCAATATCCTTATTACCACAGTTCTCAAAGATTCTAGAAAAACTATTTGTGTCCAGATTGGATCAATTTATTGATAAACAAAACATTTTAAGTAGCAGTCAATATGGGTTTAGAGAAAAAAACTCTACGTCAATGGCTCTCATGGATTTAATGGAANACCCTGGACAGGTCAAAGGTCTATCACAGGGACACATAGAGACAAATGAGACAAAACAACTATTCACTCTCTCACTCAGGGACAATTTAGAGTTACCACTCAGCCTAACATACATGTTTTTGGTCTGTGAGAGGAAACCGGAGTACCCAAAGAAAACCCACGCATGCACAGAGAGAACATGCAAACTAAACCCAGAAGGACCATCGGACTGGGATTTGAACCGGCAACCTTCTCACTGAGAGGCAGCGGCTCTGCTAGATGTGACACCGGGATGCCCCAAATTCAGAATTGAATTCGAAATCTTACTTCTAACCTACAAAGCTTTCAAAAACCTAGCTATAATCTATCTATCTATCTATCTATCTATCTATCTATCTATCTATCTATCTATCTATCTATCTATCTATCTATCTATCTATCTATCTATCTATCTATCTATCTATCTATCTATCTATCTATCTATCTATCTATCTATCTATCTATCTATCTATCTATCTATCTATCTATCTATCTATCTATCTATCTATCTATCTATCTATCTATCTATCTATCTATCTATCTATCATCATCTATCCACTATTGAGTTGTTACGAGTATGTATACACTAAAAAAAACAAAAGCACACAGTATATACTCCGTTTTCATTGCCAAAGCAACACTGTTTCCTATGTAAACAAAATGAAAATGCAAGCAAAAGTTTGATTTTTGAACTGAATTTTGCAAACTTACCTATGTTGCCTTGCAGAAAAGAAGTTACAAATGCCAAGTTTAAAGTCAAAGAAGTTGGTAGATATTTTTCACAAATCGTATTGAAATAAAATGTAAATTTTCGTGTACTGTATTTAGGAAAAATTACAATAAAACCGTTTTTGGTCTGAGCTGCATAAAGAGCCTGTCATGTAGTACTACTCCGAGCCTGCAGGGGGCGATGATGATTTCCGCTCTGCATTGAAATGACAATAGTTCCTTTCGCTAAAGTTGCTCCTACGTCGTTGGCGCCAGATGAGCTGTGGCGGCAGCGACTTACACAGATCGAGGAAGAAAGATCGAGGCTCACCCACTTCAGCTTGCAATCCGTTCAGAACCCGTAGTTTGAAGAAAATCGATTTCCCCAATTTCTTTCTTCACCATTTATAAAGAACAAAGATAGAAAGGTGGGTATGTGCACGCAACGATTTATGATATATTCAAGACTGATGTGATCCTTAATCCCATCGTTTAATGCAACATACTATTAGCATTGAGTCTGATGGAACGGCTGACATGTTTATTGTTTAAAAAGATGTATGGATTGACTATATTTTGTCAACATGTCCTTGCTCTATGATGGAAAAATATAGGCCTCGATCCGCAGAATCGGTAACAGTCAGTGTGCAGTTTAAAGCAGACAAGCTCAGCAGCTCGTGATTGGTAAAACTGTATCTTTTAAGTGTTTTTCAGAGTAAAAGCTTTTTAAATGCACGTTTGTTAATGAATTGACCCATTTCACGAGGGGATGCTCCGCTTTGTCCTTTAAAATGGATTATATTTAACGCAGTTAAAGTGGGTGTTTTTTAAAAAAAAAAAACTACGTTTCCGTAAAGAGTGTTCGATCGGCATCAGTGGTCGGAGGCTTTAGCCATGCTAACAAACTGGATTAGCCGGATCGTTAGCCGTGCTATGTAGCATAGACACGCTAACGCAGCCGCTAACGCACCGCCATTGAAGTGTGTCTTTTCTGGCGCTGCCGCAGAGAAGAGGGATTGTAGCACAGATCAATCTAGTCCTCTAATACAACGGTTCCAACAACCGTCTTTTAGTGATTTTCGTTTGATCAACGTGTTTGAGCTGTTATCTGCTGTGTTTTTGGTTTATGAGTGAGTATCAGCCGCTCCTTTCCCGGGTTTTCCGCTCGCCATCTTCTTCCCAGTTAGCCATCTTTGTTTCAGCTAGCCAGCTCCCGAGCAAGGCTGCCAGCGCCTCTTAGCTTGCTAAATGTAACAGTTTGGTTGTCTGTTGATCATCTTTACGAGGTAATATTTATTTTAATCGTCTCCGTGGTTTCTGGAGTACATTTGGCTTCGTTTGTGGCATGCTTGATGCCCTCTTTCGTTGTTTAAATGCATCGTGAACGATGAACGCTAAGCGTGGCTAACGTTAGCAAGTGGCAGCCATCTTAAGTGCTGGTGTGGCACAACAAGATGGCCTGTTAATAATCGCTGGGAGAATTTCCGTGTCGATCGTCGTCTCTGGTTGCACTGACATACGTGATCAAACCACTGCTTTTATAGTGAGTATTAATATATAACTATAACTCTATTTCAAATACGTATGCGATGGCTTTTGCTCGTTGAGCTAGTTAGCTGGCTAAATTGTGGACAAATTAGCGGCTAACAATGCTATTTGTCGTTAACCAGTCTCCCACCGACCGTAGCCAGCTAACTAGCGGCTATGAATGCTATTTGTTGCTGCTTTGGAAAGCTAGCGATAATCAGGTTGCTGCCTGATACCCAAAAATGTATTCGTTTTATAGGTCCTATACTTTTAAAAGAGTTATATCAAATTTAAGGCTGAACTGCGCAGTAGTTTTGCGTGGCTCAGCTGAACAGCGGTTTTGGATTAAGAGAATACAGTACAGTATAGGTTCACATAGCTGTCATTTGACTTGGCTAATAGAGTGAAGCATGTCTTATTCCACAAAGTAGTTAGCAAAACACTCACTACTTGGTGTTAACATTTATTGGAATATGAATCCTTGGACGTAATTGCATTTCTTGTTAAAGCACATTTACCATTTTATCAAATCCACTGCTAGTTTTATAGCCCCATTTCAGCCTCACCATTAATGCCGATTATGTGCATTTGTATGTTTGATGTATAGTCCCATCTCAAGCTTTAGCTTGTGGTTTTAAGGTTGTCTTTCGATAAAAAAACCTAACTTACTTCTGTAAAATCATTTTGTGTGAGCACCTGAATAGAAATAATCTGAGGAGTTTCAGTCATGGTTTAGAGCTCATCGTAGCACAGAAACGGCATTGGTGAAGTTACAAATTAAATTCATGGCCACAGACAATAGACTTGTGTCTATACTGTAATGGTCTTGTTAGACCTCAGTTCTGCATTCGATCCAGTTGATTACAATATTCTACTACAGTCTTGAATATGATATTGCAATTACAGGAACAGCTCTTAAATAGTTTTAATCAAATTTATTTGATAGATTCCAGTTTGTAAATTATGAAGTGCCATAAGTTATTAAACAGCATGAGATACATTTTCATTGTTATGCTGATGATACTCTTGTTATATTTATCTATGAAACCCAATCAAACCCAAAGATGACAATCCAATCAGTTACTTAGATTACAAGCATGTCTCAAAGACAAAAAAAACATGGATAATCATACATTTTATGCTTTTAAACTCAGACAAAAAAAAGAGTTGTGGTTTTTGATTATTAAAAAAAAGATGCAGAAAAAGTCACCTATGCTGCACTATAGGGCTGGGCCATATATCGTTCACGATAATACCGGTTAAAAACAAGAAAGCTTGCCCGGGCAAAAAATGATATGATATGCTAATTTCATGACGTAATACTTCAGGGCGCCCCGGCCCCTTAACAACCGAGCGCGCCGAATGACCATACTGAACTGCGCGCCTCCCCTTCACCTGTTGATACTGGTGTAGCGCTAATTAGTTGTGTGCAATACTAGCTAGCTAAAATGCTAAAAACAAACAACGCGCTTCTCAGCTTCTCTCCGTCCAGCTCTAAACTGCAGGTACAGACAGCTCAACTGTCGCTCCCTCCTCCCACCCCGCTCCGAGCTGCCGGTGCAGGCTGCGTCTCCCTGGCTCTAAATTGTCGGTACAAACACGCGCAGCTCAACTATCTCTAGAGTTCCACAGTCGGTCCATGGACCAAGAGGCAGGTGATCAAAGACAGATCAGTCAGATGAATGAATCATTCCAGCATGAATAGAGGAAGCTGAAACACCACAAGCTTCAGGGTCAGCTGATCACCTTGTTACAAGTTCTGGAAGTTATACTTCATTTAAAGGCAACATATTTTTTTGTAGGTTTCATTTACGGTATGCTCAAAGCTTCCAGTTTCTGTCTGTAAGGCTGACACTAGTGCTGGACAATAATTCAATAACGATAAATATCGTGATATACTTTTATTCGATAACGATGATATGAAGTTTAAGCATATTTTCGATATTTTGATAGGATTTTACAATGTTTCACTGACGTTTTTCTTTTTCTGTTCAGGTTGAAGCGGCTGCTTCAACAACCCGCCCGGACAGAAAAAGCTGTGACACAAAACGTGTGTGGTGACGTCGTTGTTACGCAGCGCTCTGCGCTCAGTCCAGCAGCAGGCGTTAGCGGTAGCAGGCTAAAAGCTAAGCTAGTCTCCAAAGCGCGTTAAGTTTTCGCTTCAAAACGAGTGCTGATGACTAGGCATGTAACGGTTGTAGTGGGTGTACCGAACAGTTTCGGTACGGCACGTTCGGTTCGGTCCATCTGCGTACCGTTTTGGTTATTTTTTCACTCGTTGAATGTTAATACAGGTAGTCCCCGACTTACGAGCGAGTTCCGTTACGAGTTGCTCGTAAAGCGAAAATTCGTAACTTGGAACGGCCGCCACGTGTCTTGTAAGTCCGGAATTTCGCTCGTAAGTTGGAACGGTTTTGCTAGCGCGACTACAAACACTCGTTTTTCATCGAAAAACTGCTTACGAGTGCATAAAAATGATCGGAAACGTGTGTCCACATGTTTAGCTAACGAACTGTGGTGAAAAAACACAGAAAAATTCTGTATTTTTTGCGTTTTTTCCAAAAATTCGCCAGCTCGTAAGTCCGGAACCTCGTAGGTCAGAGCGCTCGTAAGTCGGGGACTACCTGTATATGCGCCGCGGAACAAAATTTCCTTGGCGCGTTTTAGCACGGAGCTATTATCGCGCAGCATTATTAGCCATTAGCTGCTCGCTCCGGTCTCCTGTTTGGGAACGTTATGGCTTTCTTGTTAAGACGAGCGCACATTGTGGACGTTGTTTCATGAAGACTCTGCAGCAGCTGCGTGACGCAGCTCTCTGCAGCAGCAACACGTCTAACGTGAACGCGCTGGAAACTACGTCATCGGAATGTGACCGAAGAAACAGCAGCTGTTGCAGAAACACAGCTAAAAGCAGCTGCATTTAAACAACTTTTATCAGGTAAATCAGAGCGGTCCAGAGCAATAACACAAACTGTATGAGTTTTTAAATCTCTGAATCTACTTTGAATGTTGTTATATGCACAGGCTTTAAAGTTCTTGATCCTCGCTACGAACATCCATCACTCAAAAAGTTCAGAACTTTATGAAACTAAAACTGATATTGCCAACAAGCCCTGGAGCTGAGCTGTGATGATGATTAGTGAGAGCTTCAACCGTTCAAGAAGAGGTATTGTTCTTTTATTATTATTATCTAAATAATCTTTTTTATTTAAAATCATAATCTTATTAACTTTTTTTTATCTCTGTGTTTTATTTCCAGTATGTGACAGAGGTAGCTGCTCTGCTCCCACTTCAGGGACAGACATCCACCAGAGATCACCTGCTGCAGCTAAGAAGTGTGTGATGACTGAACTGAACTCTGAACTGTTCCAGGACCTGTCCCACCAAGAAGAAGTTGTGAGTACAGTAATGAGGACAAATACAGCCACACTGCTGCTACTGGACAAAAACTTGATTACGTAGTTAGATTGTAAACAGTCTGTTGCTGCTTATTGTTCTGGTTCTGACTGTTACAGTATTGTATTTATTAAGATTTTTATTATTGTTAATATAGTTTATTTATTGTAGAGTGCTGTTTATTTAAAATATCATCCAAATGGGTCACTTTTATTTATTACTACAATACAAATAATATTTTTGGCATATTTTCAAAATAAACATTTTGTAAGTCTTTATTTTGTCTTTTTTTTTTTTTTTGTACCGAAAATAAACCGAACCGAGCGTACTGAAACAAACAGCCCCAGCGCTGCATGTATTTATTTATTTATTCAAAATAAAATTCATCAGGAAAAAAAAACACTGAATGAAAAGGTGCAGAAAGACGAAAATAGTGTCATCTGCCCTTTGTTTAAAAAATACAAAATAACTACAAACACAACAACCTTCACCTGCACCACACCTTCCCAACAACTTTGATTTAATCATATTTTAAAACATATAAATACCGTAGTTTTATAAATGTTTATGGTGATATCAAGTCAACTCCACAATCCTGTTTCCTGATTTACAACTCAGCTCCTTCAGACTACCGTGGTTCTAAATGAAGATTTTACAAACATTTACATTCCCTTCAGGGTTTAATAACTTTTTTAAACAAATTTTAATTGAATATTTGGGGGTAATATTTTTTTTGTTTTATACATGACTTGTAAAATACTATGTTCAACCAAATCATAAAATTTTAATAATTTCAATTGATTAAATAATATATTTGTTGGGTGACCATAGCACTTCCTACTAATAATTCTTATAGCTCTTTTTTGTAAAATAAAAACAGGGTTTGTAATAGTTTTGCATGCTTTTCCCCAAACTTCAATACAACAGATTAAATATGGAACAATCATTACATTATACAATATATTCAAAAGTTTGTCATTCAAAAACTATTTTACTTTATATAGTAATTTAATTGATTTTGTTATTTTTATTCTTAAGTAATTTCCATGAGATTTCCATGTCAGCTTCTCATCAATAATGACACCCAAAAGTTTTATTTAATTACAGTAACTATGAATTTCAATGCTGTACATTTTAAAGTTGTTGTTTAAAGTTAAAACTATTAATGTTGACAAAGTTGAGAATTTTATGGCTAGAAAGTTCATGCTCAATAATCCAGGTACCAAATCCAATAATTCAGTCAGGTCTAGGGTTGGGCATCGTTTGAATTTGAGCGATTCCGGTTCCGATTCTTCGTTTCGATTCCGATTCTTTTCGATTCTCGATTCCGATTCTTTTTGTAGGCGGGGTTAAAAAAAAAACATTTCAGTTCAGTTTATTTATACTGTATAGCTCCAAGTCACAACAGAAGTTGTATCAGGGCACTGAACAGAAACAATCAAATATAAAAATAATAAGTTAACAGAAACTTTAAAATAAAAATAATAAGTTAACAGAAACTTTAATATAAAAATAATGGTAACACTATTTATCTGAGGAGACTACTTTGAGTTTAACTCCATGTTATAAAAGAGCTACAGTAGTTAGCCAGAGTTATTTCAGGATGAAATAATTTGAACTTCTGTTTGAATTTAATGCTATGAACTTTTTCCTTTTTGTTAAATTTACTATGAATTTCTCACAGGGAAGATTAGAGCCAACATGGAGGACTCACCAGTCCACATTAGAGTCATCATGGAGGACTCACCAACATATACTGTATTATTATTATTATTATACATATAATATTGTACAGTGTCTGATGCTGCAGTCATGTTACTGAGCTCCCACTGATGGGCTAACCTGGTTCCACCACCAGCAGCAGGATCCTCAGACAGAACGGCTGGTGGGATGTCCTGGTATCTGCAGCCCTCTCTCCATTTGTTTCTTCATGGACATGGAGCTGTGACATTATGTTGTGCCTCTTGCTCAGCAAAAAGCTCCTCCAGTGGAGACTTTCTGGACAGACTGCAGGGAGGTTCCTAAACAAACAACAGGTTTATCAGTATTATCAGTAAAAAGAGATTATTAAATCATTTTTAAGACTGAGAATGTATACAATTATTAGCTCTGTTGTTATTGCCTAACTAACCTATTCAATAATTCTTCAAACTGTGACATTCACTCATAATGGAATGAAAGAGAACATAAACAGAAATTATATAATAATGAAAAATAGAGACATTAAAACATTTTAAAAGACACAGAGAACTTTAAATGGATTAAGAATGTTAATGTTGGATTTGCTTAACTATAGAAACGTTTCTACAGTTTTATTTTGCTTTGTTTTGTTTTGTTTTTTGAATGTCGAGAGGACCAGACTTAGCTTTTTTGGATAGTACCGTATTTTCTGGTGTATAGGTCGCACCTGTGTATAGGTCGCAGTGTCTAATATTTATTAATAAACTGGAAAAATCCGTAAATAGGTCGCACCGGTGTATAGGTCGCACCGGTGTATAGGTCGCACCTACATTTGTTAGCTGCCATTTTTGTAAGACTGTGTCTCACTTTAATTTTTGTCAATAAATTATAATAATAATAATAATAATAAACTTTATTTGTATAGCACCTTCCACAATGCCTTGCATTGACCAAGGTGCTTAACAGGATAAAAAGAAGAATAAACGGGAACAATAGATCAATGAAAATAGAATAAGAAACCACAGCGATAAAAGAAGGCAATGGAAATAAAAAATGCTACATACTAAAATAACACAAGTAATAAAAGTTACACACAGAAAGCTTTTTTGAACAAGTGAAATAAAAATGCAATTGAAATAAAGATGCTACATACTAAAATACAAAATAATAAAAGTTACACACTGAAAGCTTTTTTGAACAAGTGGGTCTTCAGTTTGGTTTTGAACAGAGTCAGATCAGAGGTGGCACGCAGCTCAAGGGGGAGGCTGTTCCAGGCTTTTGGGCCGGCAACAGAAAATGACCGGTCTCCCCATTGCTTGTACCTCGAGCGAGGCACCTCCAGCAGGTGTTGACTGGCAGATCGTAGGTCCCTGCCAGGCTGATGGACTTTCAGAAGTTCTGAGATGTAGAGGGGAGCAAGTCCATTCAGAGCTTTGAAAACAAACAACAGCAACTTGAACTGTATCCTGAACTGAACTGGGAGCCAGTGTAGAGAGGACAGTATTACAAATCAGCTTATTTCAAAATGTAAATACCACCAACATCATTAAAATTAAACTACAGACTCCTAAAAAAATGTTTGTTGTCTGCCTTTTTTGTAAAACTGTGTCTCACTTTGATATTTGTTAATAAATTATTACAAATCAGCTTATTTCAAAATGTAAATACCACCAACATCATTAAAATTAAACTACAGACTCCTAAAAAAATGTTTGTTGGCTGCCTTTTTTGTAAGACTGTGTCTCACTTTAATTTTTGTTAATAAATGACAAATCAGTTGCAGCTGAAGGTGATCTGCTCAGAGTTGCAGCTGCTGTGGAAACCAGTGCAGGATAGCTGCAGCAATTTTATTATATTTTACTAGATTTTATCACTTGTTTTATTTTATTTATTTTTTAAGCAAGCCTAATCTGCATCCACATGATTTTATCTTTGATCTTAGTCGATATTATTATTGATTTTATTTGATTTTATCACTTGTTTCATTTTGATCTTTGCTTTGTTACACTTTGTAGCACTTTGAGATTTTTATTAATGAAAAGTGCATTATAAATGGAATTTGATTTGATTTGATTTGATGTTTATTCATTCATTTTAAAAGAACAATACAAGACAGTTTCATCAGATACAAGATTACAAGTAGGATAAAATGAAGGGAGCAGAAAGAAGATGAAATCTTATTATATCTGCCCCTATTTCACAGTTTGTTCAACCAATGATAACTTTCAAGCAACATCACAGAATGAATAGTTCTACCTATTTTCCTAACTGTAATACACAAACTACATCACAAAATGAATAATTCTACTTAATTTTCCTGACTGTAAAACATAAACTAGATCACAAAATGAATAATTCTACTTAATATTTCTAACTGTAATACACAAACTACATCACCCATAATTCTAATTAATTTTCTAATTCTAATTTTTTTTTATTTTTTTTTTTTTTATAATTTTATTTAATTTTCCTATTTTTTTATTATTTTTTTTTATTAATTTTCCTAACTGTAATACACAAACTAGATCATAAAATGAATAATTCTACTTAATTCTACTTAATTTTTCTAATTGAAATACACAAACTAAAAGATGGCACAACATCAAGATGTTCACAAAATGAATAATTCTACTTAATTTTCCTAATTGTAATACACAAATTCATCACAAAAATGAATAATTCTACTTAATTTTTCTAACTGTAATACACAAACTGCTTCATAAAATGAATAACTCTACTTAATTTTTCTAACTGTAATACACAAACGTACCGTACATCATAAGTACAACATAATTGTAATACACAAACACGCAAGATTACATCATATATAGTTTTTGAGCAAGTCCTTTTTGACCTTTTTCTTAAATGTATACATTGATTTTTCATTTTTAACATCACTCTCCAGAGCATTCCACAATCGAATTCCCTGAATTGAGGTAGACCGTCCTTTTAAGCTGGTTCTGAATTGTGGTTTGATGAATATCTCTGTCCCTTTGAGATTGTAATAACTTTGTCTTTTTATAAAATTTCTTTGGATATTTAAAGGTAATGTGTTATTATGAGCCCTATACATAATTGATAAAATACTATATTCTACCAATTCCTGGAATTTCAATAAGTTTAGTTGAATAAACAAGGTGTTTGAAGGGTGAGTGAAATGTTTTCTGGTGATTACTCTTACAGCTCTCTTTTGTAAAATAAAAACAGGCTTTGTAATAGTTTTGCATGCTTTTCCCCAAACCTCAATACAATAGATTAAATGTGGAGCAATGATTGTGTTATACAACATATGTAAAGCTTTATCAATTAAAAAATCCCTGACTTTATACAGTACTGCAATTGCTCTAGCTAGTTTTTTTTTAATAGAATTTACATGATGTTTCCATGTCAGTTTGTCATCAATGATAACACCCAGAAACTTCACTTCACTCACTTTACAGATCACAACATCTTCAATTTCAAATGGATCGTCATCAACAATTCCCTTTTTGTTACTGAAAATCATGTAGTTAGTTTTATCTAAATTCAAAGATAATTTGTTTAATTTAAACCAAGTTTGTATTTTTATAAATTCTGTTTTCATCATATCCAAAATCTGTTTTATGTCATTACCCGAACTGAAAAAAGTGGTGTCATCGGCAAAAAGAACACATTTAAGTAGTGCTGACACATTTACCAAGTCATTCACATATAAAATAAACAACTTTGGTCCAAGCACAGAACCCTGAGGAACTCCACAAGTGATATCACGGAGGTCAGATCTAACATCATTTATTTGCACAAACTGTTTCCTGTCCTTCAAATAGCTAGATACCCACTGTAATGCTGGTCCTCTAATACCATATTTATTTAGTTTTTCAAGGAGAATGGTGTGGTCAATGGTATCAAATGCTTTTTTTAGATCAACAAAAACACTAACACAGTACTGTTTATGATCGACAGCATTAGTTATTTGTTCCATTAAATCCATGAGAGCCATTGACGTAGAGTTTTTTTCTCTAAACCCATATTGACTGCTACTTAAAATGTTTTGTTTATCAATAAATTGATCCAATCTGGACACAAATAGTTTTTCTAGAATCTTTGAGAACTGTGGTAATAAGGATATTGGCCTATAATTATTGAATACACATTTATCACCATTTTTAAAAAGAGGAATTACCTTTGCTACTTTCATGTTATCTGGAAATATTCCTGTTGAAAAAGATAAATTGCATATATATGTAAACGGTTCAATAACATAACTTATTATTTCCTTTACGAACATCATATCCATGTCCACCCAGTCTTTTGATCTCTTGTCTGAGAGATTTTTTACCATTTTCATAATTTCCTCTTTGTTAGTTCCACTAAGAAAAATACTGTTGGTGCAACTTTTAATTGAATGACACACCTTATTATCTACTTTTGGTATTTTAGCTGCAAGGCTTGATCCAATATTTACAAAATATTGATTAAATTCATTTACGATATCATTCTCATCATGTATTTCTTTGTCATCTTTCACAAAATATTTTGCAATGTTCGTTTTTGCTTTATGACTTTTTAGAACATCATTTATTACTCGCCATGTTGTTTTAGTGTCACCATTGCTCTTGTTTAATAAATCACTATAGTATTCTTTCTTGCATCTTCTTATAATCATTACCAATTTATTTTTATATTTTTTATATTTTTCTTCAGCTTGTTGTGTTCTCGTTTTTAAGAAACATAAATACAAGTTATTTTTTTTTTACAAGCATTTCTCAACCCTTTAGTCATCCAAGGTTGGTCAACAATATTTCTTTTTCTACGATTTCTTTGCACACAATTCTTTTCATACAGAGCTTCTAAAATGTTCATAAATTCATCATATGATCTGTTAACATCATCAATATACACGTCCTTCCAGTTTTGCTTCTGTAAATCATCTTTTAATTGATCCATAGCTTTTTTTGATGTGTTTATTATTTTTTTCTTAATTGTAACTTCTTTTGTAATGTTTTGATCATTTCTGTAGATAGTGAAAACTGGTAAATGATCACTTAAATCAGTTGTTAAGATACCACCTGTCATATCCCCATTTGTTATATTTGTGAAAATGTTGTCAATTATCGTAGCACTATGAGTTGTAATTCTTGTTGGTTTTGATATTAACGGATAAAGATTTAAACTATACATTGAATTTAGAAATGTGCTGATGTTATTTGAATCTGTTTTATTTCCCAGGTCAATATTAAAGTCTCCGCACAAGAAAACTTTTTTATTTAAACTCTTTTCCAGTAGTTGTATGATTTTATCGGTGAATATTTCTATATTTGATCCTGGTGATCGATATACACAACTTATGGATATGTTTTTAGCATTTTCGTTTAATATTTCTATTGTTATTATTTCCATAAGATTGTCAACAATTATTGACATTTCTTTAATTATTCTACACTTTATTTCATTTTTGACAAATAGAGCTACTCCACCACCTTTTTTATTGTTTCTGTTTAAATGATATAATTCATATCCTTCGATGTGAACATTATTTTTGTTTTCATCATTAAGCCATGTCTCTGACAGTGCTATTAATGTAAAAGTTCTGTTTAACTGTTTTAAATAATCTGTTATTTTGGATATATTTGCATTTATACTTCTACTATTGATGTGAATAATAGAGAGATCTCCATTTGTTATATTGATGTTATTAAACTTTTCTTCATTATAGTATTCACAGTCTTTTATAGCAGGATAAAAGTTTTCATCAACCATATCTTCAACATTATATATTTTGAATTCTGAGTCTTCGTTTGTTGCTGTCATGTTTTAATCTATTTGTTTGTTTGTTCATTTCTGTTAATTTTGTGTATGAACATGTGATAGTGATTGGTGATTTGTCATTTTTGAGCTCATTTGAATGTTTCTAAGTCTTTCAGTTCTTTTATTATTTTAGGATGAGAATTTTCATCTACTTTGATCCAGATGTTTCCGTTTCTTGTCCAAGTTTTTTTTATTTTTCCATTATTTTTCAACAACCTTGCTGCATGTGCAATGTTTGCGTTTTTTTTAGTTAGGTGTTCATTCATGAAGACCCTAGTTTTTGCGAGTTTCTTTGACTGCATCATTACCCTGTTTCTTTGATTCCTTCCAATGAATCTCACGACTACTGACGGTTTAAGTTTGTTAGCTCTATTGGGCAGTGTGTAACAGGTGGAAATGTCATCACGTTTAATGTCAATGCCTTTGTCACTTAAGAAAGTGACTACCTGATTCTCCAGAGACTGCAGTTGTTCTGGTGGTCCGTCTTCAGTCGTGGTAACGTCTGCAGTTACTTCTGCATATGTTCGGCGTTTAAGCTCGAGTCCAGAAATGACCATGTTCTCGCCTCTTATGTATTGTTCCATGTCCTCACACTCATTATTATTCATTCATTATTATTATTATTATTATTATTATCTGGAAGAAAATGGATGGATGGATGGATTATCTGGAGGTGGAGCTGACTGTGAGCTGAAATATGCAGCATCTGGAGGTGCAGCTGATTGAAATGCACTTTGACAGTTACAGCTACACCCAAATAAATCTGTAAATAAAGCAGAATACTGGTACAGGCCTCTTTAGCGATCATAGCGGCCGAAACTGGTACTGCACTTGCACTGCCCCCTGGTGGCCGAAACTGGTACTGCACCATTTTATGCAACAGGGAAAAAGGGCCATAACTCAGCCAAAAATTGGTCTAAAAATATGAAAAAAAATCCATAAATAGGTCGCACTGGTGTATAGGTCGCAGGCCTTGAAAAACCCATAAAAAGGTGCGACCTATACACCGGAAAATATGGTAGTAATGTTTCTGAGTGCAATGTAAGTGCAATCCATGGCAGGAGTTGAATCCACATCTGAAAAGGGATGCAACCTTTTCACAACATATGCTGTAACTGTTCTGTGGCACTCTTCATTCAGTTAAACTGACGTTTTTACCTTGGACACTGGTGAACACTGTGAAGCCATTTCAGGTAGTTAGTCTAAGAAAAAAATACGAGCTAACGTTAGCATCGTGTTTGTATTTGAGCTGACTTACCGCTTTAAGTGGAGTATAACTTGTTAGCTGCCTTAATGTTGGTATGAGACGTAGTTTATTTATTTACCTGATGGAGCCGAAGAGGTAGCGATTAGCGAAAAGTCCGGCGGAGCGTTTTGCAGACGGACCACTCCTCACTTCCGGTCGGACACGAAGCGAAAATAATCCTGTGGAGCGCGTTAAACGGGACACTATTTTACTTCTCTCCTTTGCATGATAGAAAATTATTGCAAGTGCTGCACTGACCTGACTGGTCATTTTATTAATTAGTACGCTTTCAATCGTGGATCCACACTTCCGGTGGATTCTTCTTCGTTGGTTTTCGGCGGCAATTTCTTCTTCGGTGTTGGCGGCTACTTCCGGTCGGCTAACTAGCATCGAACATAAGAATCGCAAATTAATATTTTGAACGATTCCGGGAAAACCGGACAGTTAGTCCCGGTTCCGAACGATTCTCGATTCTCGATGCCCAACCCTAGTCAGGTCACCTGGACAGTTTCTTTTTTTATAGAAACTGGATGGAGGATGAAACGTGTCTATAAAAAAGAAAGTGTTCAGATGACCCGACAGAATTATTGGGTTGAGAATATTATGTTTATTTGACAGTGATTTCCATCTTTTTGGAGGCCAAATACAAGGGGAACATTAATTTATTTGTATACGGTAGTTTATAGTTTTTTTTAGGCTTTTATATTGTTTATATCGATGTCGAATTATATCGTTATCGACCGAAATTAAGAACTATATCGTGATAAAAAATTTGGCCATATCGTCCAGCCCTAGCGGACACATTGTCCACTTTTAAGACTAGTCTTTCTTTTTTGATTCATCCTATAGTTACAGTCAGCTTAGGTTACCTGAGCTATCCCCTAGTTATGCTGCTGTAGGTTTAGACTGCTGGAGGACAAATTGACTACGGTACATTTCCTCACTCTGCAGCTGTCTTTACTTGCTCAACTCCATCTGCTTGTATTCGTAACTATTTCTATCTTGTAACATGTTTTTATTTCTCTCTTCCTATAGAAAGTACACTTGGACCAACCATTCTATGTTTGTCTGTTTTGTCTTCCTGTCCTCTCAAACTCAGCCGGTTGCAGCAGATGACCGCTCGTCCTAAGCCTGATTTTGCAGGATGTTTCTTCCTGTTAAAAGGGAGTTTTTCCTTTCCACTGTTGCCTTTGTGCTAGCTCAGGATAAGACTGCGACAAAGTGAAGATTCCATGCATTCTGCTGGCTTCCTTAGATAGTTTTTACTAATTGGCTTTTATAATGTACCAATATGTGAATGTTTTTGTACAGTGGCCTGAGATGACTGAAACAGAATTGAATTGAATTTATCTCAAAAATCAGATTTTTGTCCCATCGTAGGTGCACAGTGGAGCTTTATCGCAGGTCCTTCCTCCTAGCAGCTGTTAAACTTTTAAAAATCACAGATCACAACAAACTAAAAAGTGTTTACATCTCTGCACAGTTGCACAGTTTTCCCATTTCTTGGGCATAGTGTGTTGTTTCCTTTTACGTGCAACAACACGCATGCACATTTTGTACATTCTTTAAATTATCCTATTCAGTTCACATCTCTTGAACCTGGGTATTATATTTTTAATACCGGTAAGTATTATTTCCTTATGCTGTAAATATGACCTTACTGTACAGCATAGATTAAAGTTCTCCATCACTGCAACAGATTTTCCATAATTTTGAATGTGGCCAGGACAGATTTCCGTCATTGTAAAAATGAGGACGATGAACGTGTTTTGTTGTCATCTTGTTAATGTCATCCAATTAGACACTGATACAGGAATTAAACTGATGCCAGAACTAGGAATGCGCGATATATATACCTTACACGGTAGAAACGATAGACATTTAGCCTATGATAGAGATCTGTATTCTACCGGCTAACCGCAGTAATGCTTTGTCTTAGGGCTGTGCGATATGACGATATATATCGTGGGGACGATAGAAACGTGTCTATCGTGCTACTTTCCTTCTATCGTCTCTATCATGATAAATAAGAATTAAAAAATAACTGTCGCAAAGAAGCTTCATATTGTGGTTTAGCGACATGACGGCGCTGCTTTGTGTTTAACGCACGCGCGGGTTTGCGACACATGCTTTACGTTGTTAAACTCGAGAGCTCACCTTGTTGGCTTCCATTATTTTGCTCCGCTGAAACTCTGAGACAAAATGGGTCCAGAGGACACAAACCCAGAGTCCAACCGAGTCCGAACTCGGGTCCAGTTAACCAATACAAAACAGACCAGAGACTCAACAGAACCGGAATCAAACGCAACTTTTTCTCTTTTCTGAGAAAACGGTTGAATCTCTCACTCATTAGGGCAGGGCTTTGCTCCAGGTCTTGTTATCAGTTTTAGTTTTTTCATAAAGTTCTGCACTTTTTGAGTGATGGGTGTTTGTAGCGAGGATCAATAACTTTAAAGCCTGCGCATAATAACATTCAGACAGAGATTCAGATATTTAAAAACTCAGTTTGTGGTATTGCTCTGGACTGATATGATTTACCTGATAAAAGTAGTTTAAATGCAGCAGCTGCTCTTAGCGCTGTTTGTAACAGCTGCTTCGTCCACATTCCGATGACGTAGTTTCAAGCGCGTTCATGTGAGACGTGCCGTCTGCTGCAGAGCCAGTCTCTTCATGAAACAATGTCCACACACACAGCTTTGAATGTGCGCGCCGCTCGTCTTTTAACAAGAAACGTCCCCAAACAGGAGACCGCAGTGAGAAGCTAACGGCTAAAGGCTGAGCGAGCTGCGCGTGCTTCGCGATAATAGCTCCGTGCTGAAACGCGCCCAGGAAATTTCGTTCCGCGGCGCATATATTAACGTTCAATGAGTGAAAAAATAACCGAAACGGTACGCAGGTGGACCGAACCGAACGTGCCAAACCGAAACTGTTCGGTACAACCACTTGAACCGTTACATGCCTAAGGGCCACTATTCTGCTCCAACACACACAGTGGTTGAATTGCCTTTTCGTGTTCTATAGAACTCAGTTAAACACCCTTTGATTCAGATCAGGTGTGTTGGATCAGAGAAAGCTCTAAAACATACGAGATTGTGACACTCACAATCAGGCTTGGACACTCCTAGTGTAAACATTTCACGGGCGTGTTGGATTGTTGATTTAGCTGGTAGTACCTTAGTATTTATGCTTTATAGCACTGATCTTTTGTTTCTTTTCTTTTTATAGGTCTGCTTACTGTCTAGTGCCAGGGTGACAAGAGCAAGGAAAAGAGCCTAAAACCATACATCCCATTTCTTTTTAGTTTGTTTCTCATCCGGCAAGAAAACGGAGGCCGTAGGGCTGGAGTGTGTTCTTATGGCCGAGTCAGAGACTGAATGTGACACGCCCGGGCTTGACACGCTTGGGTCGGAGTGTGTCATAGCCCATAGCCATGTCGACCTTCACTATGGAGCTGAAACTGAGATCATGACGGAGGAAAAGCGTGGGTTGGAGCTGGAGATCCATGGCTCAGACCTAAAGATTCAGGGGCTGGGGACAGAACTCGGTGCTGTGGCTTGTGTTGAAGCAATTGTAGCAGAGACTGACCATGATTATATTAAAGTGGAACATAGTGATATTCACTGTTTCACAGCAGCAGAAATCAAGACATCAGGAACCGAGACTCTTCTGGGAGAGGTGCTGCTTAGGACAGAAGGCGAGCATGTTGTTAAAATGGAGTCTGATCATGGAGGGGAGCTAACAATTGAGTCTGAGAATGGTGTAATCATACACGAAGCACATGGCCTACAGTGCAACGAGTGTGGTGAGATTTTTGGCAGCATAGCTGATCTTCACCAACACTTTGAGATCCACAAGGACCTCAATCCTTACATCTGTATTCACTGTGGTGAGAGTTTCGCTGTAGAGGCCAGCCTAAAGCAGCACATGAAAATTCACATGAAAGAGAAACCCTATGTTCCCCCTGGGGTAGAAATCATGGGCAAAGATGTCATTGAAGCCTACAGCCTCAAGTCCCATCAGATGATTCATTTGCCAGACAAGCCGCACAGATGCTCGGAGTGCGGGAAGAGCTTTGCTGCAGCCATTACACTGAGAGAACACATGAAGATGCATTCTGAAGACAAGCCGTACAAATGCACCCAATGCAGAAAGAGCTTTGTCCGCAGAAGGCATTTGAAGAAGCACCAAGAGGTCCATGCACGTGAGAAGCCATATACCTGCGGCCAGTGTGGCAAAGGCTTTGCTACAACCTCCAACCTGAAGCAGCACCAGAAGACCCATGCCACTATTGTTCTGGGAGAGAAACTCCACCAGTGCATTCAGTGTGGGAAGTGTTTTGCTGCTGCTGCTACTCTCAGAGAGCACCAGAGGATCCACTCAAGTGAGAAGCCATACAAATGCAATATGTGCAGAAAGAGTTTTGTCCGCAAGCGCCATCTAAAGAAGCATCAGCAAGTCCACGCTGGAGGCAAGCCCTACTCCTGCAGACATTGCAACAAGGGCTTCAACCACTCCTCGTCTCTGTCGCGCCATAACAAGACCCACCTGCAGAATCCGGTGTTTTCTCAACCCCAGCCCGGAAAAACCTTGTCTTACGGCACTCCCCAAAAGCAAAGAGTACACCAGGAAGGAGAAAAACCTTACATGTGCAACCACTGTGAGAAGGGGTTCAATCATTCCTCTTCCCTGTCACGGCACCAACGAGTCCACTCAGATGGAAAGACTTACACCTGTGGTCACTGTGGTAAAAGATTCAATCACTCTTCGTCTCTTGTAAGGCACCAGAGAATTCACTTGGAGAATAAACAACAGTCGCCACAACTACCACAGCCAACCCCACAGACACCACCACAGCAGTACAGTCCCATCCCCATCCCATCACCAAAGGTTTTCCCCAACAATGCCTTCCCAAAGCAGCATATCCTTTCTGTCGAAAAACCATACAGGTGCTCTCAGTGTGGAAAAGGCTTTAACCATTCATCTTCTCTCTCCAGGCATCATAGGATCCATGTACCAGTAGAAGATCAGTGAGCAGTTACTCTTCCCCCTGCAACATCCCTAATGCCCGAACTTATTTGTTGCGCAGATCATTCTTTCATCTGCATCACCAGAACATAAAATGCCAGGCTGACTTCTACTGACAAGAGGTCATGTCGGCACTTAATTAGAGTCTAATTGACAGTAATTCAGAAGTCTTCAAAAGGAAAAGTCCAGCCCTGTAATGAACTTGGTGAAATATGTTTCGGAACAGAACTTAGAGCTTTGTGCTCAGGTTCAACAAAGTTCAGTTGCGTATTGTGAAGGAATTGATTCTTGTCATTCAGATTCAGGACCTCCAGAACTCTTTTAAAGAAATACACGATAAAATTGTAACTGGTAAATATGCTTCATCCTGATTTTTGATAAAATAATTCAGTTAATCTCAATGGTGTTTATTTTTGCTTTACATCTCCCTACTATTCAATTCTACATAAGATTTCGACAAAAACGTTCTCAGTTTGAATAGTTTCCACCTACATAGCCCACATGAAACAAATATCAAAAATCCATTGTAAATACTTGATTTTCTTGATATATATATATATAAATAGGTGACTAGTGTGCTGTTCCAAAATATGACATTTTTGATAGTAAGATTCACTTCGGCTCCACTTTATTTTGCTGTTTTGACTATTTTGTTCCAGGTGTTGGAGGTAAGAATCAAAACAAAATTTTTACAGATTGTTTTTCAAAACTGGGCGCCGTCATACATGAGCCGGCTTGTATATTTATGAGGTTGGATTTTGTATGTCTCCACGATTTCTCACAGTTCTGAGTTGTACAGGGAGCGATACCAGCTGATACCCTGACTCATGACATGCAACTTAGCCATTAGTCTACGCCTGTTGGAAAATAAAAACCTTGATAGCATATTACAACATGAATTGTGTCCTAATTATTTACCACATTGTTTCAGCTACACTCAAGTTTCAAATGTACATGATATATCATACTTTATTGCTTTAGAGACTAATTGTGTATAGAATATTGGTAACCCTTGTTCATCTGCAGACTATCACCATTTGATCCAAAATCGGAACAAGGCTGTGTATATTAAGGTTACAACAGAAAATAATTTTACAGGATTTTTCCCAGGTCTGACAGATTGCGCTCTTTACTGTTTTGTGTAAAATATCTTTTACAAACTAATGTATTTTTTTAAACATGGCTTGGGTTATATGAAAGGGAATGCGACTGTTTTATGAGAGTGAGCAATATTTTTGTTTTGTTTGGAAAACAGTTGCGTGTCCGACTGTAGCATAGTTCTCTTCCCTGTGTTAGATAGGTGCCTTATTGCATGTGAAGTAGAAATGTATGCCGAGTTATTTGAGAAAAGTTAGGGTTTTCAGGAGATTTTAGTTGTTAATTTACCCAACATTTAAATTTTGTCACTCATAAGTTTGCTTTTATTGCTTTAATGTATATTACCATGTGTTTACACTGTTACGACTGTTTATCTTCCCCCCCCCCTTTTTTTTTGTCAATAGCCTCTTTGTAGAGACAAAATGTGTAAAATATCCATATAGACTTCTCAAGACTTGTCCTTAAGAGAATGGGTGGCACATATATGGATAAATAAAGGTTGTTGACTCTCTGCTGGTGTAATCAATGGCTTTATGAAGTGGTCAAAGCTTGTTTTTGCGATCTTGTTAACTCAAATAGATGTGGCACAATAACATTTCTCATGCTTGGTATTTCATAGCCTGTCCACATGGTGTCGCCCTATATTTGCATATCTACTGCAGAGAAAAGCAGTTACTGCTGAGTGTGGCAGTTTCTTAGCTGGACATGGGCCAGTGGTGTACAGTACTTTACATGTTCATAGTGGGTATACAGTGCATAGAAACCAAAAGTGTACCGGTTAGTGCAATGTAAACGTCAATTTTTATTGATTTTTGAGCCTACAGATGTTGAACATTTCCAAATTGCTCTAATGCTTATATTTGAATAAATGCACAACAAAATTTGTACATTTGGCTTTGTATTAAAAACATGTTGCAGAATTTATAAAACTGTATCAAAGCAAAACATGTTCCAAGTATGAAGTACAGAAGTATTATACATTGATTCGTTGGATAAGTGAATAATAAGCGCTGCATATAGACAGATTGGTACGGAAGCATTTAACTGACGTTTAGGCATGTCATTGACACGTTAATGTGTCATTGCTTTTAAGTGGATATACTTAAATTCTCTAGCTTTCCTAGTGGGTATACTCCATATGCCCGTGTATCACGTAGGCTACACCAGTGACCTGAAAAGGAAGAAGCATAGGTAAAGATATTGGATAGATGGAAATTTTAACATGTATCCTTCATCTATTGATACTAGTACTGTATAGTATTCTAGCATCATTGAGTATTTTCTGTTTCTACAGTGTGCCCTTACTGATTGGCTGTGGAGTCTGTGCATGTTGTGAGCATGAACTTTGAAAAGTGAGGTACCAACTTCCATTTTGGTATGTGTCTACATCTAGGTGTATCACAAGATTAACATCAGATGCACAAGATTAACATCAGATGCAAACCATCATTTGAGGAAACTGCTTTGTAGATTTTGTATTTAAAACAAGTTCAATTGATAACAGGTGACCAAAGGTTATGGCCAAGGCCATCATTGGCCACCCCCTGCATAGCTCCATCATTAGGTTTTGTGAACATTAAACTTGCTCTCACCAGGATGGGTCACACTGCAGTACCTCAGACAAGCAAAAACAACTACCCACTTTAAAGCTGGGGTATGTAAGATTGTAATGTAGTCTAACTTTTCAAACAATATATATTTTAACATATTTCTTCACTCTGTCACTAGATTGATGTTAGAGAGGTAATCTCTGAAAAAGGTGGTAAATAAGCATTTCTAAAAAGAAAAAGTGACCCGCCATTTTCCAGCCAATAAAAACAAAGTTTGTAACCAGCCAATAAAAACCGAGCTTGAATTTGAATCAGCCAATAAAAACAGAGCTTGAATTCAAATTTCAACAGACCACAAGGGGGCAGAGCCATATATGGCTCTGAGGGGGAGGGATCAGAATGCTTTGCTTGTTGAAATTTTTTCTAAGTGCTGCTGTTCTACAGAAACTGCAGACTGAACCTTTAATATTTTACACCAAAAACATTAAGGTTTGTTTTTTACTTGCATTCCCTG
Source organism: Garcialebias charrua (assembly GCA_038048925.1). NCBI lineage: Eukaryota > Metazoa > Chordata > Actinopteri > Cyprinodontiformes > Rivulidae > Garcialebias > Garcialebias charrua. Next base: position 85,323 of record JBBPBX010002926.1, read on the forward strand.
TTCATTTCCAGTCACGAGAAAACACTAATCTCTACAACTGCAAAACATTCACTATTGAATGAATGCACTTTATTTAAAAAGGGGACAATGTACAACTCAAAACATAAATGTCACAATTTGATGTGCTGTACCAGATTACTGTATAGTGAAAGTTGATTTGCATCTGCAGTCCCAAAGATTCAAATCCCTCACTGACGTGGACATCGGCGTACCATTTGTTAGAAGCTGATGTTATACAATGTAATTATTAGGGATGCCAGAGTACTTGCTGTCATCTCAGAATGGGATTCTGTCATCTAAGACACAAAGTTCTGAGTGTTTTGTGTGGCTGATATCTCCTGGAATTTCTGGAGACAAAGATGTCCAGCTGGGGACTGATATCTATTGAAGCTGACATTTAACCTCCTAAGACCCGAACTCTAACATGATATGCATTTTTAACTTCCCTATGTTATTTAGGTTGATTGGGACCTGATGAGTGTAAAAACGAAGATTTATCTTTTTACATGATGCAGTCTATGAGAAAAATGATGTCCACATATGTGGACATTCGTTTTAAAAATAGATAAAACACAACAAATTTACAATTGGATAATGATATGCAAAACTATTTATTTTGTGTCTGAACACAACAGTATTTTCCTAAGTGGAAAAACTATATAAAAAACTAGTTTCTTGTCCCATTTCAGACAGGTTAGGATTAAGGGGTTAGGTGTAGGGTTAGGGGGTTAGGGTTAGGGCGCTAGGGAATGTTGGGACCTTGTCCCAACATTCAATGTAAATGCTTTGCAAATGAAATGCTCCGGGCAAATGTCCGGGAATTGTCCCAACAAAGCCCGACGAGGGATCACCAAGCATGGCTAAAGATGATCCACGCGCACCGCACCGGGGGGTACGGTGGTCCCACACCTAGGGAGGGGGCACTAAGGCCTGGGTAAGGATTATCTGTGCGCACCGGGGGGTTCAGTGGTCC